>JARVGP010000379.1:0-31414 GCA_029876185.1 Mansonella ozzardi | reverse complement strand
GATAATTCAAACAGCTGCGCTTTCTCACAGAATGCATTAATTTCGTGAACTGTTCGTTATATTGCAGAACTGCCAGCTTCAGTTGCGTAACGACGAGAAGCTGCTACGAGGAGCTTTAAATAACATTGATGGCACGATGATGTGATGTTGCAGTGATATTTTATCATGGCTATCAAATATACAGAAGCTGCTGCGAGAAGCTATAAATAACACTGATGACACGATAATGTGATATTGCAGTGATATTTTATTATGGCTATCAAATATAGAGAAGCTGCTGCGAGGAGCTATAAATAACATTGATAACACGATGATGTGATATTGCAGTGATATTTTATTATGGCTATCAAATATAGGTTACTTGTTTACAGATTATGTTCGGGTTTCGATGTTCGCACTATCGAAACCCGTGACTGGTAATCTGTTAAGGATATTTCTTCTTATTCTTCCAAAATGTGTCTTCAGAGCTCAGTAAAGTATGATTTATATATTTCTACAGTTATTCGAAGATAGTATTACTGGTTCGCTCTCAAACAGTTTCACATATTCATGGTTTCGAATGTTAGTCTGAAAAATCACCGTTGTTTACAATGTTATTCATTCATTTACTTGAGACAAGGACAAATCATTGGAAAGTCCTAAATATAATAGAAAGAAACAAAACAATAAAATAAAGCGCCACATAAAAAAGGAAAAAACATGGATAAAAACATCTTTTACAGGCTGATTGTTACACTGTAAGAACCTGAAATTCGAATAGGGAAAACAAGGATTAACAGAATTCCTTGTGAATGATCTAAGTTTTTATAGCGGTAAACTTTTGATAGGCTCATTAATAAAGTTAGTCAGCTAACACAAAAAAAATCCCACATATATACATTGTGTGCACTAGAAAAATGTCCCGAAGATTTATACGCTCAGTAAGGACATTTTAGCTTTTATCACGCCAGTTTTGTACATAAAAGTTTTTCCACGATTTCAGGTTGATATCGTAGCCTTGTTCAGTTAAGGCATAACTGATTATTTCGATCCTATGAACTTCAGCATATTTAATGTTACCTTCCACCGGTTGCTTCCAGATATCAATTATATCGTTTTCTTCTACCTGTAATTCGTTACATATTATTTCCATTAGATTTTTGACAAGCATCTTTTCCTTTCAACAAAACTCATGAAGGAAAATTTGATTCTCTTCAAAAATTTGATATTTTATGTTGAGTAGAATAACAATTTATCAAAAGCCAGTTGTCAAAAATCCATAAATTCTCTTTGCAATTGAGGATTTTTCAAAATTTCCATTCAAGTGCTTTTTATAAAAAAATGTCCCTAAGCACAAGAATTTTGATAACTGATGAAATGTCTTGGTCTTATCATAAATGAGAACCTGCCATTCAATTATTCATATTAGTACATAAGAGCAAACTCTTACAAAATAGGCTGCTTTTTTTGGTATGTTTCCCTCGTTTATCTGCACTTTACCCGTTAGAATCAACTTCTCAGCTTGTCTGGAACCAATTTTTCAATTTACTTAACTTCAAAGTTTCTTCTCATCAATATTAGTTGTTATTTTTTGTGTGATAGCGCTAGAACAACCAGATAAAATTTTCCATATCTTGGAATTTATGCCAAAATACTTGTCCCATATTAATCGTAAATCACTTGTGATCATATTCCTCGTAAAAATATAAATGGTCAGTCAGACGAATAAAACTATTATTTAATTTAAATTTAAATTCAATCATTTCCATAATAACTAATCTAGCAAAAGAAAAAGACTGCAAAAATACGAACCCTCGACCTTGTCCGATTGTTTTGCTAACAACAGCATCAAGTCGCCGACTGTTCAATTTCAAAACTTGTAATCGATAATCTTTCGGCAAACCGTCATCAATTATCTCAACAGCAGGATCCGCTTTTGGGCGTCGATAATTCGAACAAAGTTTCGCGAATGTTTGAAAATCACGTAGCACAACAGTTCCGTAATCCGGAATGGGATTTAAACGTAACAAAGATAAAGTTCTCGATATTGCCAAAACTGTCATCTGAAATATTTTGCACCATTTGATGTTCAGTATGTATAGAGTACTACTATTACTACTACTACTACTACGTTAAATTATATCTATTCATCAGTTAAATTAAACATCCTAAATCAGCAATCTGCACTGTTACACTGTTAATATCATTCAAATGATAAAGCAATAACTTCTTGCTCATACTATTGACATCTTAGATGAAATTATTAGCAATCAATCTGCTGGGTAATTATACCATCCACTGAAATTTGTTAGCATTTCAGAGATAAAAACTAACAGCAAATTAAGCTGCAAGTAACGAAGCTCAAAGATCAAAGAGGTGTTAAGATTAAAATGTAAAATATAAATTAAAAAATAAAAATGAAATGATCATTTTAACTATATTCGGAAAAGAATTCAAATAATGAAAAAATAAGAGGGACCTATTGCCAAATCCTATTAGATGAAAATAAGAATTAATAACTAAAAATGGATAATAGTAAGTAAAAGCGAAAAAAAAAAAGAAAATTAAATTAAATTAAATTAGAAAAAGATAAAGTATAAACAAACAATGAAAATAAATTAAAAAATTTAATTAAAAAACAAACTAAGTTTACAATAAGTTAAAAGTGATAGTTTATAGAGTTAGTAGTAATCTCATACACTAGCAAAATAGGCAAAGCTAATGTCACCAATGCATCGCCTACATAATTTCCTTGAATACCGTCATGACAGGCTTGTATTCGAGATGCGATTGATGAGATGGGGAATAATTAAATTTTCGGGAATTCTTGGATTAACTTTTTTCAGCTTGTAAAGGAGTTGCATAATAATTAGAAGTAGCATAAATTGCATCAATAATTTACCTTAATGTTAGAGAATTTTCTAAGTGACAATTTTGCTAATTAGATATTTCAGTGATTAATTTTACTAATATATTTTGTTCCCGATATTTTTTCTTTTTAGTTCTAAATATGTCAAATAATAATTCATACTTAAGTAATTAGAAGTGTGAATTTCTTCAACAGAAATATAAATAGTACTAAAATTCAATACTTTAGTCAGGTATTAGATTAAATTATTAAATTTAGTATTAGATGTAGAAATAGCTAAAAAACATTTGCATTTCAAAGATGAAAAATATTTTTTCAAAAACAAAAATTATTTGAAACAAGAAGATTAGCGTTTTATGCTGAATTATATTTAATAGTATTTAAAGTTTTCCTTTCAGAAATTTTTTTGTGAAATTTTATTTCTATGAATTTTAGTTTTTTTTTTCCTTTTAGTAGCAGTGATGTTCAGTATATATGTGATAGTATATGTTTTGCGGAATATAATAAGATCAATCTATCTCTCTAATTCTTATCAATTCATATTTAATTGATAATACTTTTTTTTTTTCAGTTCACTTTTAACTTTTTCTGCAAAAATTTCCTTATGTTTCAATATTTTGTAACTATTTTTAAATTAACTAAATGATATTTTTTTCTCTACAAGCTTCTTGTAAGGAATTTATTTCAGTTAGAATTTGTTATTTAAATTTTTTTTTTTTTTTAGAACGCTGGCTTGGCTTATGTGAAAAATAATAAGATCAAAGGAAGCAAGCGATTTGATTTTATGGAATTGGTAAGCATTTTATTATTACTGATTGATTATTGTTATAAATTATTCATTTTGTAGCTCTAAAAAAAATGGGGAAATAAAAAACAGAGATCTAAGTGGATTAGTGCTCAATGAATTGAATTCCTTGAAAATTTCTAATTAGATATTATTTGATCACTTAGAAGGGATAGGTGTTTTGTTCTTGCGGTTGAAAAACTCACAATATATAAATATATAATTCTTTATTTCGTTTCATAAATATTTCAAGTACTCAAAATCATTTACTTGAACTGATAAGAGAATTAGAAAGTGGTAGAAATATTTATCTAGGTAATAAGTTAGAATTGGCAGTTTTAATTAATGCGATGACTGATCGCGGTGATTCTTTTGCAGATACCTTTATCACCGCAGCCGTATCGGCCATGTTTGCTGTTGAAGTGGTCATCGGCGAGCATACTGTTAGACTGTGCCGTCGATATGGATACCCTTTCATCGTTTCTTCCAGCTGCACTTTGTAAAAGGTTCAGTTCCATGTTTTTATTTATTTCGTTTTTTTTTTATTTTTTTGAAGTCCTTGGAATTTCCTAAAAGCTTTAGGAAATTTTCGCTTTTTTTTTTGTTTTTATTCATTTGAAAACGTAGATTTATTTTCTCATTACATCCTTACCATGTGTAACTCAACAGTGATTTCTTCTAATATTCAAAGTTATTCATTTTTACTCTTGTTTTATATCTTAATATTTTTATGATTTGGTTTTCAAATTTCAGCAGACTTTTTACAAACTTACCAATGTATCCAGCAAATGCGCCGAAGCACTGCCTTAAACGACACGGCGAGCATATTCTTGTTGATGGGCCATTTGAAGTGCATCCAGCGCAGGTAAATTTTTCCCATTTTCTTTAAGCCATTATTTGAATTATTTTTAGTCGGAATTAACTAGAAAACAAATGAATAGTAAGGTATGCGTTTCATCTTATTATTTATTTGTTTTCTTCGTCACGAAATTTTGGTTGCTTCGAAGAACTTTAATTTTGCAGATTTGTTCTACATCAATGGATTCTGTAGATGCGATATTAGTGTCAAATTGGATGTCTCTTCTTGCATTGCCTTTTTTTACAGAAGAAACGAATTTTGCGGGTGTTGTTTATGCAACTGATCCAACTCTTCAGCTTGGAAGGTATGAAAATGACAATTGATTGGTGATTTACAATTATTTTAAGTTAAACTTGGAGTGTTTGATCTGTGAGGTTGTTGAGGCAAAATATGGAAATTTCTTTTCTGTGTTTTTTTTTTTATTCGGTATAGAAATTATATGAAGCAGTATTATGCATTATTAATTACTGGATATTTTAAGATTAGTTATGGAAGAATTGCTGGATTTCTTTGATCGAGTTGATCGGAAGGTACGAGACTGTTCATGGAAAAAGCCAGCATTATTCATGTATATCTTTCGCAAATTTTTTTTTATTTACTTGTATTTTTCCGCAATATTGCACGCAATATCCTTGAAATATTTCTCTCTCAAAACAGTTTTTTCTTTTCTAGGATTTAAAATACTGTCCAGTGGTTATCAGTTCTATATAATACCAGTAAGGTACTCATTTGATCCCACAACAAAATTCGTTCGTTTCATCCCATAAATTCATGTACTTCAGTTTTTAGGAATTTTCCTAATGTTCCAACAAGTGATCCGCGTGAGTGGAGGCCATTTTACAGTCGTGAACAAATGAAAAATTGCCTTACAAAAGTACAACGAGTATCATTTCGAGAATCTATTGTAAGTTTATAAGATTCTCTGGCGAAATTTCATCTAAATATTTATTCAGAATGTAAAGAAATGATTGGTAGTAAGGTTTTTATTGTATTATGAATCTTTTAATGCTCTTCCTTTGAATTCTGCTGGAATGTTCAAAGGAAGTCATGAATTATTAAAATCATATGTGTCCAAAGCATACAAGACTTTGTGCTAGATTAAATGATGTTGTATAAGGATACTGCGATATGCCCGTGTTTTTAGAGGTGGTGTTGAGAGATGTTGTGCACTGAACTAGTGACCAACAATCTGGCAATATTTGCTACGTATTTTGATTTAATTTTATAGGACATTCACGGTGCTGCAACTATTGCGGCATATTCAAGTGGCTATTCAATAGGATCATGTAATTGGATTGTTCGTACTGAACATGAAAAGGTATGGATTTCTGTAAATTCTAATTCTATTTCATGTTATAGCAGTATATTTTATTTTCAAATCGTTTGCTTTCACATCTTTTCTAATGCAGAGAAATAAAGTTCAAACCTTTTCTGATGAGATCACTTTGGCTTTTTTATTTTTAGCATGGAACACAAGATTCAAAAATAATAAACTCTTTTAATTTGAAAAAAAGTTTATTTTCAATCTTTGACTACCACTTAGTTACTTTTGACCGATTAGTTAAATTTAAAGTAATATCATAATATGAAAAAGAAGGGAAATTCTCAGTGCGAAACTTAGTTTGGTTTCTGTCAGTGTAATACTGAAACTGCGTTCGTTTTACAAACGAATCGTAGTTTAGCATAAAAACAAGAAAAAATAATTTTCGCCGATTTTCTGCTCACCATGTTGATATCTCCCGGGCTCTATTTCAGTTCTCGCGACCATCGATTTGCAACTATTGCTCTATCTAACACTTAATGTACTATTTGTATAGTTAAAAAGATTATATTTGCTTTGAACTTTTACTTTCACACTGCTAATGTCTACCAGATTGCTATTTATAGAAGATTTGTTCCAGTCTGTTTTTTGATTTGACGGACTTAAAGCGTTTGAAGTGATGTTTTTCTTCTGTGAGATTGAATTTCGCAATTATTCATTTGATGTAAATTATGGCAATATAATTAAGACGATAAGTATTTCCGTTAATTACCCTTGATTGCATGCATTAAATGTACATTTCGAGAAATATTTTTGGTACTTTAAGATAGGCTATTTGTCAGCAACATCCTCGAGAAATTCACATACAAAACCGGTTCAGTGGGATCAACTTCGTGGTTGTGATGCTCTTATATTGACTTCCATTTGTCGTTTTCCAGAACACAGCCCTGAGACATCGGTAAAAAATTTTATTTTTACTTGTTGTATATAGCGTTTTTCCCAGTTGATTGATATCATCGGTCGAACATTTTCGTGCAACATTGTTTATTCCTTGATGAGCAAAAATATCACAAAAATAATCACTTAGATGTGTGAAAACAGGATTTAATTGAAAACATGACAAAGGAGAAACCAAAAAGGAGCAAAAAATTAAAATGTTTTTATAAATACTTATCGTGTAATAATCCATCGAATTTGTTGGTCGGTGATGTGAAGTCATACGTCTTCACAAAACACCTTGAAATAATGATGTCTTACTATTCTTCATTGCTTCAATCCTTGCTGTAAAATCATACTTTTTCACAAAACATTTTGAAATAAATGCGCCTGAATAGTTTGCGTTTGGAATACATTGCATAAAATATGATGGATGGGTCATTTATTAAGGTAATGACCACAAAACTGTGGAAATAGATTTCTTAGAGATAATGCAAAGTTTTGTAAAATTCGAAATGTGAACTTTCTTTCAATATTTGTTGTAGTTAGTAAAAAATTTTATCAACGGTTAGAATTTTATTAGTATAATTTATGATTCGTTTATAAAATCTAGGTATTTTGGAGCACATTATTATCTGAAAATCAGCATTTTCTTTAAATTTAAGGTGTGCCATGCATTTGCTATTATCGCTGATACACTTAAGAGGAATGGTTCTGTGTTGATGCCAATTTGTCCAACAGGTGTACTATATGACTTGCTCGAAGTTATTTCGATGCAATTAGATCAGGTAAAGAAATTTGTTTGATTGGTTGGAACTCATTTTTTCAGTAATTTTGAAATTTTTTAAAAAATTGATCATATTCATACAAATTATGTTTGTCAAATTTCAAGCACGATGTGTCAGTGGATGTACCTGTATATTTTATTTCACCAGTTGCTGAGAGTACATTAGCATATTCAAATATTTATGCCGAATGGTTATCTGAAAAGAAGCAAAATATGGTGAATATACCAGAAGAGCCATTTAAACATGGATTGGTATCTTTTTTGTTTCTAAAATTTTCTAGTTAAATTAACAAAAAAATAATTATTTGTTAGCCGTTTCATATTTCATTGACTTGTGACTTCATTTATTTTGCCGGTGATTGGAGCCGCATTGATAAAAAAGATGGGTCACTTAGATGGGTGCGTTGTTCATGAAGTACTGTTTTATTCCCGCATAACTCATGCAATTAGAACTTAGTTCTGAGATTTTGATTTTTTCAGACATCAAGAAATGGTCGTTTAAAGGTTTACGATAATATTTACGGTGATTTTTGTCGACAAATGAAAATGCCATGTGTTGTTTTCACTGGGCATCCTTCGTTACGGATTGGTAATGCTATACATTTTCTGGAAATGTGGGGGAATGATTCAAAAAATGCCTTGATTATGACAGGTAAAATTTTATTTTGTGTTTTTTAAACCGCTGAATTTGATTATTTTTAAAGACTAAGCAAAGTTGATCGAAATATTCAGTGTTCACATTGTCACTCATTTACTATAAAGCATTCACTGTTGACTGCATGTCAGCTGTACTTTAGGGAACTTTCCATTTTAGATCCTGATTATCCAATCCAAAATGTGTATGGACCATTTGAAAAGCTTTCAATACGTGCATTTTTCTTTCCAATTGAAACAAGACTGGATTTTTCACAGCTTAATCCTTCTATATTACCGGATCTAGCGCCAAAGCTTTTAGTTATGCCTGAAACTTATACACAACTTCCATTAAATTCATCTCAACGCAGTGATTTTGTTGTTGCATATGTAAGTGTTTTTATTATATTGCTCTATTTAAGCATTACTCTATTTAAATAGGTACTCGTGATCGAATCTGAAAAGTATTGAAGTGAAGCCACAATATGAAGGCGCTGCGATAACCGTAAAAATAATTGCAAATTGCATAAATAGCTTCTTTTTTGCTCCTGTCAGTTTGTGTTTTTCAGCAAGCTTTATAAATTCAAAGTTCTGTTTCTTAGGTTATTTTTTTGGGCTAATGTGAATCTAAGATAAAACTATAAAAAAAAATTTCTGTTCATAGAATCCGCGGGCTACTTTTCGTTATGGCGATACTTTCACGATACCTTCCACAACAAAAACAAAACGGGTTCGTTTGCATCCAGATGTATGTTTTTTTTTTTTTTTTTATTGAATTTATTTTGGTTTTCAGAACGATTTGCTTCTGCTGTTGTTTGTATTTATATCTAGTAGTTAAGTTGATTTATTTGATTTCTCCCAACTCTGTAGTAGGAATAGAAGAGGAATAACTCGAAAACTTCGAAAAAAAATTTATGTAGAAAAAATTCTTTACGAAAACTGATATACTTAGAAATTTCGGGCAAGAAATATACCTCTTGATCATTCATGCTTTGTTTATTGTAAAATTTACTATAGTCGAATAAGAGCAGAGCAATTGCATAGTCTTTTTTCTATCATTAATATTAACGTTTCAGACTTCTCGAAACATTGAGTTGCGTGGACATCAAGATCATGGTGATATTGGGCTTTCATTACTCAAGGGAGTTCTTTCGGCATATGACAATATTTTAGAACTTAATGTAAGTTATTATTAGTTCAGTGTGTAGACCTTTTCATTTAGAGAAATTTCTGTCACCAATTATTGTGCTTTGTCATTTTCAGCCGGATACGGAAGCGAAAATAAGAAATGTTTGTGTTGGAAAACTTAGTCCCGAAACATTTGCTCAAACTTTAGGAAAAGTAAGTTCATTATGTTGTCAAAAATCTGTAAGCGTTTTGCTTGCGATTTCAAATCGTTGATTGAAATAGAGGAGCTTTTCAGCTTTCTCACTTTTCCTTTTAATAGCATTCATTAAATTTTTGAAATTGCAATGTGAATTTGTTGATAACTCAATTAAGATTTTTATTAAAGGATAGTTCGTCATTATATTTCTTATGAAATACTGATGTAATAATATTAGTTGTAAATAAATGATAAAGTAACCCCAATATCCATTTAATAGTTACAAATAATTTTGGGTTTTTTCAGATGAATCTGAAATATTCGCGGGATGAAATTAATGGGAATGCTCGTTTTACTTTTGTAAGCGTTTATAATTTTATTTCTTTGTATAATCAAGTTTTATATTCAATATTAGATATTATTTTCAGCAAATAAATGTAATAAAAGAGGTTAATAAATAAGAACTGGAAAATTTTTGAGTATCATCTTAATAGAAAATTCCAGAGAGGATATCATTCAGTCTTTTTGCATTCTGTTTTAGTATATCAATTGTTTCAGCAAACTCTCACTGCTACTGTATGCATTGAAAATGGTGGTCTGCGGACGATTATTAGTAGTTCAAATCGTGAAAATCGTCAGCTCTTATCAAAAGCTGTTGCTATTTGTTTGAAAATGCTATGAAACAGTGAAACTTAGAAGTTTATTTCAGTGTAGATTGGATTATTTGATGAGATTAGCGATATTAGCTTGGTAATACCCATGTGAAACCAAATATTTTGATTAGGAAAATATTACACGAGCAATTTTTCAATATTTAATGCTTATAGGAAAAGAAGACTTTAGAGCAAGCAAATTCAACCAAGTTTAGTTTTTTATTCTCATGTCACTTACATATGTTTGTATCGTTAAAAAAGCACATACGTTATTATTCATTTGTATTTTAATTTTCGCGTTTCATATTGTTGTCATTTGGAATATTGTTCGCTAATCTTTGCCAAAAAAGAAAAAGAAAGCAAAGATTATCCGCATCTGATTTCAAGAGATTTTGATTTTAAAAATAGTCATAATTTGTTATTCTGATTATTTTGACATCAGTGTTTATTTTATTTCATTTTCATTTTATTTCATTCATGTCTTTTACTCTGCTCAAGTTTCTAGTCGTTTATCATAAATTTTGAGAATAAAAGGTGAAAGCCACTTCAGGAATTACATTGATTATTGAGATTTCATATGATACAAGCTTAAAGCAAATAATATCTTGAATGTTAAGCCTTTAAAATATAATAATTGGAATATTTTATCAAAAAACCAATGAAAAAAAATTATATTTGTGTCGAGAACGGTATTGTTTTATGAATAAAGAACAAGAAAGGGAATTTTCATTACTTTGTGAAATTCAAAAAAAAATGAGAATTAAAGTCGGTAAATAAATATCATAAAGCTGAATGATTGAATCATTGCAACGCTGAGCCATCGATGAAGTTTTGTAATTATAGAAATTTTATAAATAAATGACCAAAAAGAGGAAAACAGAAGTAAGCCGAAAGTTAATTAAAAATGGCAATTGAATAACTTCAGCAATTTTGATTAAAAAAAAACGTGGAATGAAATATGAATTGTTTAATCAGGAAATCAAGATGTGCAGCTTTCTCATAAGTCACATCTCTCACTTCCCTTGGCTTTTTCGAAAGATCTCTCACTGGGCTTGATTTTTTCAAACACTTATCCTTCGTTTAAAAAGAAAGGCTGATAGAAAAGTTGACAGCGAAGTTTTAAAATCGAGACATTTGAATATTTGTCATGTTCTTAGTTAATTTAGCAAAAAAAAAAAAAAAGGAAAAAGTAGCATTGAATAAATTTTCTAAATTGTACTCATCATAATTATTTCAATTTTTTGCACAATTCGAATTTGATTTTTTTTTTAATTTTGTATTGTGTTATTTTAATTTGCTAAACTTATTTTAATTCTACTTTAATTTGCTAATTTGATTAACGATAAATTGGTTGATTTTTAAAAAAAAAATTTTCATAAGAAAAATGAAAGAGTATTCATTCAATAATTTATCGTTTTCGTTTGTTTTTAGTTAACTTTAAACTGAAACTAACTAATTACTAATTTACGATCATGCGAACAAAAATCAATGAACAAAGATGAATGATTGTTGAAGGCAAAAATACAATTAAACGAAAACAAATTAATTGGCCGAGAAATTAATTTAGTGAAAATAACGGAAAATGAAAATTGTAATTTCATTAGGGTTATCTCTTATATTTTCTCATTTTTCTTTTTTCAAAATTTTTCATCTTATCTGTAATTTTTACTATAAGTATTTTTGTGTAAAAATTTTTTTTTAAATTTTCTACTTTTTCTTTTTTAATTTGTCGCAACATTTACAAATAAATGAAATAAAAAAAAATCTTTCCATTTTTTTTTTTTTTTTTTTGGTGTTTTTGTTTTTTGAGTAAAAAAAATTTTAATGCTATTTCTATTAAATTTCATTCCCTCCATGTAAGGTAATCACTATTCTGCTTCATTGAAATGGTCATAATGATTCTCTTGCAAATGTATACTTTCTCAATTATCCAGTTGACATGATTCTTTGGTACTAAATTACTATGGTAAATATCCATGAGAATTTTGTTTACTTATGTATTTTGATGAATGAAATTGACACAGTTTATGGTATTATTTATTATTAACACAATTATTATTATTCTTATTATCATTATTATCGTATTATTTTTATCATCATCATTACTGTTAATTAAAATATGGTAATAAGCGCAATTGAAATAGCCATTGATTTTCGAGCTTTTTTTTTTCTATTTTCTCGATCAATGATTTTTTTTGCCTGATAAACAAAAATCGTTCCATCTTTTCACTATAAAAAAAAAATAGGACAGGTCTGTTGACAGGAAATACCAATAACTGTATACGATGGGACAAGTTTGTTAAATAGCAACGGCTGACAACTGCAATAGTTGCAGCTCACAGTGTATCATTTTTTATTTTCAAAAAAAAGTATCATTTTCAAAGAAATTTTTTTATTTAAATTTTATGTTCATAAATTGATTCAATTTTTTGATACTGCACTGGAATTCTAGGCTAATATTCAAATTAAAGAGATATTGTCATTTAAATTTAGATTAAACAATTATTGCCACTTTGATTCAAATTAAGCAATTATTATCATTTTAATTCAAATTAAACAATTGTTGTCATTTTAATTCAAATTAAACAATTATTGTCATTTTAATTTAAATTAAACATTGATGCAAAATATGACGAATTGAAAGAGTTTTTCTCATTTAAATTTTTGTTTTAATTTTTGTCATTCCTTTAGCATTTTTCATCGCATTTTTCTCTTTCTTTTTTTGCCCTTCATTTGTTAATATTTTAATTATTTGCAAGCAAAAAAAAATTTTTTTTGGCACAAAAATGATTTAATCCGTCGTCAATCTCATCAAAAATTTTTTTTCTTTTTTTTTCTACTCATAGATATTTTTGTTCCAAAGATCACGATTTCTCAGTTGTACATTGATTTGATTTTAAAAGATTTTTCTAATGGTTTTCTTATGAAGGCAGTAAATGTAGTGTTGAATTTTTCCATCTTTTAGATTTACTATATTAACCCATATTTAAATTCAAAATTGTATCCTTTGAAAATTTATAGAATGATTCAGAAAAACAATGTATTGGATTTTCTGTGCAAGTTTAATTTTACTATTGAATTAGGCGAAATTAAAGTAAAATTAAAAATTGAATACACTTAAAATTATTCATTCAACAATTTTAGTATTTTCATTGTTGACAAAACAGGTTTGACATAGTTTCGTTTGCAATCCTTTAAATGAGGCGAGTTTGTAAATAATTACATTAATGTGGTCGGTAAAATCGTTCAATTCATTTTTAATTTTCTGCATCATATCCAAATTAATTCTTTTTTTTTTGATTATCCATTTTTTATTGAAGTTTCCTTTTTTTGTTTTTCTTTGTTCCATTCTAATAAATTTTACTTTTTCATATTCTATCCTTTTTTGGAATTATTTTGAAATGATTTAAATTTTCTTAAAATGTCAATAATTAATAAGTGGACAATTCGTACACAAAGCATATGTATTGTTTCAATACTTAAAGTTAATTTTTTATCACAATTTATTTTGAATGCTTCTTTGTTTACAAATCAGAATGCAAATGGAATAAAATTTTTGCGAACAATTTTATCTCTTCATCTCTAACGTCATTTTATCACCATTGCTATTTCTCTGTTGTTCGCAATATAATATTTGATGATTAACCGGTTCCATTATGCATTTTGAAATGACGGAATTATTCTCATCGTATGATATTTCTGGAAGATATTTATCAATTGAAAAATTTTCTTCATTAAAAATATAATTTAAATAATATATTTAAATTGTAAGAAAATCCAAAAGTGAAGTTGTCTTATTTAACTGAAATTTAAATACTTAAAAAAAGAAAATGAAGCAATTTAAAAAATTATGAACATTATGATAACAAGAATTTTGAACAACAGAATTCAATGAAACAAAGGAAAAAGATAAGAAGCGTGAAAATTATAATAATTTTTAAAATACAGTTACTTAAACAATAGAAATAATTCGAGCAATAAATTCAATAGTTATAAAGTATGATGAAATTTTCATTTCATTTTAAATGAATATGCCAATTAATTCATTTGATTCTATTTTTCATCTGAAATACTCATAGTCAATGAAATGAAATAGATCAAGTCAAATGTCCCATTCATAATTTTCAGATCAAAAATCAATAATTCATTTTGTAAAAGATGAAAAGTTTTTTTCAACAACAAATCAAATGAATGAATTATTTGAGTATATATTTGTTTGTTTGTACGAACTCAAGTGACTACTTTAATTAAATTAATTCAATTGATAAAATATAAATTTATATGTCCGTTACTTTACAGCTATTGCTTTACTTTTATATTTAGTCGTTTGTTTAAAACATTTTATTTGTTTGTTAAAAGAAGAAAAAATGAAATGACAAAATTCGATCTTTGATCAAATTTTTGTTTATTAAAATATAATCACTGCAGTTGAAAAGTATTTTGAATATTTCTAATTTCTGTTGGAAAATTTTGAAAAATTTTAAATCAAGGTTCAATGATTTAGCAAAATTCAATGCAAGCCAATTAGAATAATGATAATAATGATGCGTTACATTAAAGCTAATAATAAATAAGTAGTAGAATAAATAAAGTGTCAAAGCTAAATTTATTGAAATTTGTTTAAAATATAAATAGTAATGTTATTGTTATCAATTATTTGACTGTGATTATTTTTTATAACAATCACTGTTATGACTAAATGAGAGCTGTGCATTGGATATGTTGACCAAATTATGGCTTGGAAGTTCAGTTCCACTCTGCTTGAATCATGATTTAAAACTGTGAAGTTCAATCATAAATTCATTTATATTGATGGGCTTAATTGGTAGGTAGAAATTAATCAAATGATGATTGCAAAAGTTAATCAAATATAAGATATAAGATAAAATTGATAAAGTGATGAGAAAATGCAAACATAATAACCGGGTGATATAATGTAAATTTTCCGTATCTGCTAGGAAATATTTCGAATTTTCAAATTACATTGCTTTAATTGATCCAAAATTCAAGATTGATTGGTTGCAATAATAATAATTTAAATGTAAGAAAAATAATAATTTTACCTTTTCTATTTGTTTTCTATTTTTCCTAAAATATTTCTTTTATTTTTGATATTATTACCGTTGTTATTATCATTTTATTGTAATTATCAAAGCTGACAGCAAATTTTCAAATCCTTCAAATTTTAAATTAATAATTTTCAATTTGTACTTGTTGTACTGTTAATATAATTTATTGCTAATTACAATGAGTAAAGCTGCTGCTGCTTTCGCACATGCATTATCATTATTATCACTACAATGAGTATTATTGTTTAAATTGATGAAATAATTTTCATTTTTTTGCATCTTTATCGATTTATTTTATCAATTACAAATTAATTTGTCCTATTAACATGATAATTAATACAATGAATTAAGCAAAATTGATATTCTCATTATCATTATCATTGTGATCAACATTATTAACAGTGGGCGTTGACAACTCGGTGAAAAAAATCCTTTTATTTTCAAATAAAACTGATTTGTCAAAAAAAAGGAAGGAAACATCAGAAATCAAAAATTGAATAATTGCAATTATCATTAAAAAAATTATTGCTTTCGCAAAAGTTATTGATTGTCGAAATTATTTATCGCATCAAATAATAATCGTTATCATTATCATTATCATGATCATTGCTGCTATTCATATTATCGAAATATGTTATCGCGATGGAATTCTTCTTTGATAATTTTTCCACTTTATCCACTGAAATCCTTTTATCAACTTTCTATTTATCCAATCATTAAATCCTAATAATATAATTGTTGCTTAAATTTTGTAAAAATTGTTAAACGATTTTCCTGAAAAAAAATTTAATTTAAATTTTCATTCAATTGCAATTTTTTTCAAAAATTTTCATCCATAATTTCTAATAATTTTTCCACATTTCTTTGAAAATTTTCACCTTAAATGCGATAAAATGTCGAGTTTTTTTTCTCGAATAAAACAAGTCCAATAACAAATATGGGTAAAATTTTTCATTGCCAATTTACATAAATACTGCAATCAAGAAAAATTAAAAGCATAAAAATGATAGCATTGTGTCATTAAAATCCCATAAACATCTAGGTAATTTTTGCCGAAAATGCCTTTGAATTCTCTTCGGATTTTTCCTCATATTTTTTGTCATTCAAATGAAATATGCAAAGCTTAATTATTACATCGATAATATTAATAATGCAGTAATACATTTTTTAAAGTTTTATAAACGACAAATTTGGTCGAAATAATCTGTCACATTATTAAACAAATGGTTGTAATCAGTGATTCGTCCAAAGACAACAAAAATATTGGTGCTTTTTTTTGCTTTATTCATTTGAAAGTGAAGCTTTGAATCAGTGTTACAAAAGTTTAATTTTATAATGAATATTATATAATTTTAATTAGTAAAAGTCGCTAATTTTATTTTAAAAAAATGAATTACACTTACTGAAATCTTTCAAATATCTTTTCATCATCTTGAATTAATGCTGTAAATGAAAAAATTCAATTATTACATTCGATTCATTTTTAGATAATTGCATTGATCAAATTAATTAAATTAGAAAATTGTTAGCTAACAATGTAATATATATTGTAATAATTTGGTAATTAGGGCAATCTGTTATGCTTAGCTAATTTAATAAAAATTTATTTCGTTAATTTGATCATAATTAGCAATTAAAAATTTCCCAAAATAATGTTTTCAAACTTTAATTTGCTATTTGTAAAAATTAATTCAGATAAAAGATTAGTCGATTAAAAGTTTTTCATATTATTGGTTAATTTAACAAATAATAATCATTATTTCGTTCTAATTATATTTCCGATTCATTTCCATTTCCGATTATATTTCTGATATTTCATAGATAATTCATTTCGATTATATTTCCGATATTTCATAGATGATTCATTCCGATTATATTTCCAATATTTCACAGATAATTCGTCCCGATTATATTTTTGATAATTCATAGATAATTCATTCCGATTATAAAGTTCTGCTTCAAAACTGATTCCAATTTTCATTTTCTAAATTATTTCAAATAACTGAACAAATGAAAAAAACTTACTCTCATTACAATTAAAGAGTAGAGAAAAAAAGAAAAAAGAAATGAGAAATTATGAAATTAATCATTATAACAAATCACAATTTTTTTACGTTTTAAGTTGTATTGGTTACCGGTGCATCAGGCTATATAGCATTGCATTGTGTGCAGCAACTCCTAGAAAATGGTTACACGGTAAGGGGTACGGTACGAAATCTACAGAATTCATCTAAAGTTAGTCAATTTTTTTTTTTTTTTTGCATTTTTCAATAAAAAATCAATGAAAATTTCAAAAAAAAAGCAGTAAAGTTTTAAAATTTAAGCATACTTTTTAACGCTTATCATAGCAATATTTCGAACATTATTAAAAAGTTAACAATATTCTATACCAATTCGCATTTAATGCAATTTGTCAATAAAAAAAAAAAAACTCTTATTCTATACTACGCTACTACAGTATAGAATTTTTCTCATTTCCTTTTCAACAATAAAAATCCTGTTATAAGGTGTAATTTTTAATTTGTAAAATTTCAAACTAGATATGAAATGGAAAGTGAATATTTTTTAGCTTCTTTAAATATTTTTGGCAACATTTCCGGAATTTGTTATGTTCATTATAATTTTTCATGTTAACTTTAAGTAAAAGTAAATTAATTAGTTGCTAGATTTCGGAAGAAATGATAAAAAAGGAGCACCATAATGATATTTGATCAAGTCATGCGTTACCTTTGAATAGCGTTCAAAGATGATCGTTATAAGTTCAATGCTAAATGATAAAAAAGTGAAAAATTAGATTTAAAATTTTGCCTTTCTTATAGGTTGATCCAATTCGTGAGCTAAAATATAGTTCGGAAAGATTGGAATTGGTAGAAGCTGATCTTGAATGTCCGGATCATTGGGATAGGTGAAGAAATTTCATAAATTTAATGAAACTTAGGTGAAGAAATCTCATAAATCGAAAAATCCTATTAATCTTTTCTTAACAAATTTTATAGAGTTTTTTAATTGAAAATTATTTTTTTTGAGTTAAGATATGTCAAAAAAGATTTGAGTATTAGTTTTTTGTAAAATTGATAATAAATTTTGTTTTTCAAATTTCATTCGCAAATTTTTAGTGTAGTCAAAGGATGCACATATATTCTGCATGTCGCATCACCTTGGCCTATCGTAGCTGATGAGACTATAATAAAGATAGCCAAGGATGGTACATTAAATGTGCTAAAAGCTGCCGCTCAATGTAATACGATCAAGAAAATTGTACTAACAAGCAGTACAGCTGCCATAAATGGTAACATTTACCGAAAATAAATTAACAGTAATTTATTTACTTCTGAAATATGAATATTTACTAGCAAAATTAAGTCCAATTATTTTTTAAGTATCATTTCACCGAATTATTTCTCTGTCATTGTCATTTCAGTGTCATTGTCATTCCAGTGTCATTGTCATTTCACTATCATTTCATTCACGATTTAATTTACAAATTAGTTTATTATAATAGATGGTCATAGAAATGATGCGCAAGTTTTTGATGAAAATTGTTGGGGTGATTTGAATAGTAAACGAATTGGAAATTACAGTCGTTCAAAAATAATTGCCGAAAGAGTTGCATGGGATTTTTGGAAATCTTTACCAGGTTGGCTTAATTGATTAAATTAAATTAAATTATTTGATAGAAATTCTTATTAATCAATTTTTTTGCCTAATTGAATAATTATTATCTTAATTTTCGTTTGATTTTTTCATTTTTTTCCTTTTCTATTCCAGAAAAATCACGATTTCAATTAACTGTGCTAAATCCATCATTTGTAGTTGGTCCAGTACTTTCAGATCAGAATCATGCCAGTGCTAAAGTTTGCATTAATTCTTTTATCACATTTATTTCATTAGATTCTCTTTCTGTCTCTAAAAAACAATTAGTTTATTTTTCTTTTAAAATTATTCAAAAATATCAATTTAAAAAAGAAATTAAAATATATTTCAAATATTCAAAGTATATAATTTGTATTTGAAAAAAATTTTCAATTTAAAGATTTCATTTCAGATCATTAAACGAATGATGGATTATCGCACATTTCCAGCTGCACCAAAAGTTTCACTTGGTATGGTAGATGTACGTGATGTTGCACGTGCACATATACGAGCAATGGAATCCGGAATTTGTAATGGTGAAAGAATTCTAATAACAGCAATACCGTCCATTTGGTTCTCACAAATAACTCGTTGGCTTTTTGGAGAATTCAAAAGTCAAGGTGAATGAATAAAGTAAACGAACAATTTTTTTTTTTTAATTTTCCGATCATTCAAAATGCGTAAAACGCATCTTTCTATTTCTCCATTTCTTTTACACTTCAAAATTGTTCAAAATTTTATTGATCGATAAAAAAACAAGATTTCATTAATCAAATTTAATTATGCAAAAAAAAAAATTTCAGGTTTTCAAATTTCACGTCAAACAACGCCAAATTGGTTAGCAAAACTATATGCTAAAGTTATAAAGGATCCACATTTTGAAGCTATAAGATATCGTTTAGGGCCAAAATTACATTTCGACAATACGAAGGTAAAAAAAAATTATAAAAATTAAGAAATGATTTGAAATTAATTTTTTAAAAACTGAAAGACTTTTTTTTCATCCATCGTTTAAATAAAAATAAATCGAAAATTTTGCGAAATTTAAAAGATAGAAACAATTTTTTTTTTTTGCAATTTTTAATTTCAATTTAATGAATTCGACAGGCAAAAATTTTCAAATAAAATTTTATTTTCATTTTCTCTTTTGAGAAATTATTTAATGAAATGTTTTTTTGCACATTGCAAGTTAAAAATGATTATTTCAGTAATTATTGTAGAAGGCTTTTAAACAGTTTTTATTATTTTTTTTTTGCTTTTTCTTTCAGTCACAACAACTTCTTCAAATGGAATATATACCTATCAAAAAATCAATAACTGATATGGTTTATAGTATGCTGGAATACGGTATTATTGTTAGAAAGAAAGATTTGGAAGAAACAAAAATCGGTGACAGTAAAATTAATGTTAATTCAAATATTGCTATCAATGGGGTACATAAAATTCACTGAAGAAAATTAAAAAGTTAAAGGAATAAAAGTGTTTTTAGTTATCGAAATGAATTTATAAATTTTTCATAAAATCAGAACAAAAAAAAAAAAAAAAACACGCACACTCATACAATTGAAAATTAACTAACATATAAGTCTTATATGTTAATTTATATTTTTAGCTATTTAGCTTAAGGATAAACGGTTTTTTCAGATCGAACAGATAGCTTAAGAATAACGGTTGCCGAGATATACCGGATAATGATTTTTGATTAATGATAGAGGAAGAAATGTGAGTGTAAAATAAAATGAAATGACAAATTAGGACTGAATATGTCAGCCGGGCTAAAAGTATGTTAGAGTGTTCGAAGTGACCATTTGAAATGAATGATAGCTAGAAGGGATAGAAAAAAAATCTTAATTTTTATGTTATTTTAGTATTTATTAAAATTATCACATTAATTTAAATTTTCTTTCGCACTCTAATTAAAATGCTTGTTAATTTCCAATCAAAAAGTTTAAACAAGTTGAGAAATTCTTTTGTAAATTTTTAGTTTGAATTTAAAAAATGAAATAAATTTTCAATAAGGAAATGCATGATAGAGTATGATGAACTGATCTTTTGAAATTATGATTGATCTTTGGTAGCAAAGGAAATTTTCATTAATATTACTTTGTTGATTTTAAAACCAAAACAAAAAAAAAAATGCACAATTTACCAATCGATAATTACGAAGTTATTCAGCATAATGAAGCATTTTTATCGACGAACATGTCAATGCTATTTAACACTTATTATTTAATATGAATATCCACTTTCTAATTAGTTTCACAAGTCAAATTTTTAATAGTTTTTTTTTAAAAAAATTTTGAAATGTGATAAATTAAAAAAAAAAATTTCTTAAATGTGATGCTTTTTAAGAATTTTTCAAAAAAAAAAAATTCAAAATTTTTTCCAGTTAAACTAACAACGATTATAACTGAAAATGTCTGCTGTAATAATAATGATAACAATGGGGCATCAATAAGAAATATTGCTGTCACAATAATAATAACAATTAAGCATCAATAAGAAATGTTTGCTAAGACAATAATGATAACAATGTGGCATCAATAAGAAATATCTACTATAACAATAATGATAACAATGTGGTATCAACAAGAAATGTTTGCTGTGACAATAATGATAACAATATGACATCAATAAGAAATGTTTGGTGTAACAATAATGATAACAATGAGACATTAATAACAATGATTGCTTCAGCAATAATAACAACAACAGCAACAATCGGTCCAATAATTTTAATTGCACCATCAATTCTTGCTATTGTCGTTGTATTTCAATTTAATCAATGAGAGATTATAAACAAGTTTAATTAAATTCATTTTGATCGAAATGCAAATGTATTTCAGTCATTTAGAAAAAATCAGAAAAATAAATGTCGCTTCATTTGCTTCTGAATGATTGTTATTAGAGAGGAAAAATGAAAGATTTTTTTTGAAATCTTCATCATTTTTGTTTTTTTTACCACTTGACAAAAATTTTTTTCAATTCAATAGTATGAAGAAATTCAATAGTCAGCTTTTTTCCTTCCTTTATTGAATTTAAAAATTTTTAGTAAATTTTTAATTGTCAAAAAATTTAATTAAATCTGCACTTGAAATTAACGATTATAGCAGGCAAGAAAAGTTTTTTAACGGTAGACATAAGAGATTGCGATAAATTCAGAATGATATTTCATGCTAAAGCAGAAAAATTTTGCTGTGACAGCTTCGTTGCATACACATGATTTGATAGTACGACAAGTGATAACTTCGTACTTGCGATAACTGCTAATTATTAAAGCAATATTCTATCATGATCATAGGTTCTATAACTCTATAACAGATAGTACGAATGCAAATTCTTTGCAAGAATCATTTCAAATAATTACCGAATTCAATCAATCCTACCAAGTATTTGACCGATAGATGATCAGTGAGATTTCTATCTTAGTCTGAAAGGATTGAGGAATCAGTAAAAATTCTATCAACAATATTAACGTTTAAAAAACTTCAAGTAATGAATGACCGATATTTCTATTTAAATTAAGAATGACTAAAAATTTCATTCTGGCCGGTTGCAACGAATTCGGCTTTAGCTTATTCATGAATTACGGGGATACATATTCAATGTAGGAGAATGAAACGAGAGCAACGGGTCCATGATTTAATTTCAATTAGCCCGATATTTAAAATTTTGAAATGAAAACATTCTACTAGTATGTAGTTATGGCATATCAATATAATTAATGCATAAAAGGCTTGTGGGCAAAGAGTTGTTAGGTTTGTTGTACAAATACATCATATTGTTGTTCAACAGCAGTTGTGCACAAGCATTGTGCGCATTATGTCGGAGAGGCAACAGAATCCGGCTTACACACAATGTAATATTCGATTGACAGTATTTGTATGTTTAATTTTCCATGCTAACCTTACCATTTCATTTTTTTTCTATTTTATTTTTCTTTTTCTCTGGCTTTTTTTTTTTTTCATTCATTGATCATTTAACTAACGTCAAGTAGATTTATATAGCGTGGAGCTAGACGTTGGGAACGTTAGACTTTGACGTAATATGAAGTTGTTTAGCGTGACAATATTTATATAGCGAATTACTAATATATAGCATCAAGCAGATTTACGTAACGTGAAGCTAGATGTTAGGAACGTCAGGCTTTGACGTAATATGAAATTTGTTTAACGTAACAATCAAACGTAGCAATAAAAAAATATTAACATGGAATAAAGTAAAATGACATCAGCTTGCATGGAATAGATTGAAGTGTTAATGAAATGACAGTGAAAGAGGAGGAATAAAGTTTGGCATTTTTTAAAACTCAAAAAAAAGAAATTCCAAATTTTCAATTTTAAATTTTTGTTATTATCTGTTATCTGCTATGAAGTTGTATAATTTTAGCTTAACATCAACATTTCTTTTCTGTCCCCATTTAGGAATTTTGCTAAATTCTTCAAAATTTACTGAAAACATGAGATTAAAGATCAAATATCACTTGACTGTTTAGCAAAAATAGCAGCAATATGAAATGAATGAATTTTTCAATTAGCTTTTTAGGTTAATTAAATTTGAAATACTTTAGGAGTAATTTTTCCATTAATTTAATTAATTTTTTTTCAGTAGCAAATTTTCAATATTCTCATTACTTTCACATTAGTTTAAATATGATGAAATTATTTAAAAAAAAAAAAAATTTAGAGCTTTCATATTTTGTAACAGTGAATTGAGATATTTAGTAATCGTACTCATTAGTCAGTCGTTGGCTTAACATTCAAAAGAGAACAGGTGAAAAGGTTCAAGTTGATTGAATGACCTCTCTCAACTATATCGATCAATCTGTTAATGATGTCGTTTATTCGCTTGTACTTTATCCTATAATTCTTTCTTCAGTTTTGACTGATCAAACTTTAGTAACGTAATAAATTAATAATTTACTAATTTACTAATATATTTCAAAAATTTGTTTAATATTATATTGATTTTCGTCAGTTTTTTTTTTTTTTTTTGAAAAATTTTAATTGCTAATGTTTAATAATTTACTCTTCTTGATTCAATATTTATTTTCTTTACGCAATTTATTCATTCATAATTAACTGTCACTTTTTTTTACTCATCATTCTCATTGATTAATCATTATTTCCGTCTCTTGATTTATTCTACTGCTTTTAGCAATATTTCTTGGTGAAAATTTAAAATATTAAGAATGATTTTTAAAACAGGAAAAAAAAATTTCTCAAAAGAGTTACATTTCCTAAAAACAAAAAAAAAAAAAAATAAAAAGGTCATAAGAAAACGAAAATTAATTTTAATTAGAAATTGAAAAAGATTTTTCGATTTGCATTTAACTTTTTCCCTTGACAAATTTTTTGTTACACTTTGTTTTTTTCTTTTTTTCTCTTATTTCCTTCATTCATTCCGTTCATCATTCCCCTTTTTTTTTTTTTGCATTAATTTTTCATAAACAGTAAATTTTTTAACTGCCTAAAAAAACAAAGGACAAATATTTTGGTGCGAATAAAAAATTTAAAACAAACCAAAGCGATTACGGTGTTTGATTTATCACATTTCTAATACTAAGTCGTGACTTATTTTTCATTCTTCTTTTTGAAAAAGAAAAAAAAATCTTTTTTTTTACAAAAGGGGTTTTTTTTTAATTTTTTCCTTTTTTTCTAATGAAATTCCACTCAGAGAATTTTTAATAAAATTTTGAAAATATAAATTTATAATTATAGAAAAAATTATTTTAAATTTCAAATTTTTTTTGACGAGAATTGATAACTTTAGTATTTTTTGCAATTACATTATGGAAAGGAACAGTTTTTTTTTTTTTTTTCAAAAAAATTTCATTCAAATTAAACAATCAAATTCATTATTTTAACCATCCATATGGTTCAGATTAATTAAGCAAAAATTAATTAACCTATGTATCTATCAAAAATGAATCCAGGAAATGATTTAGATAATTTGCAACTAGAAAATATTTCATTAATTATATTATTTTAATTATTCTAATGTTATTTTAAATATTTTAATTCATAAGCAAGTTCAAATGTAGATATGAGATTGAATTGTAAGTAATTTCAGATATTATTTTGGAAGCTGGTTTAAAGCAAAATATTGTTTGTTCACTTTAGACATTATACGATAATTAAATTAATCATTTCAAATTTTAGTTCAGTTATTTTTCAAATTCTTGGAAATGTTTGAGGAAGAAGAACCTGGAAAACCGAAAAATTGGGCTTATACAATTACAATTATCATATTGGTAATGACTTTCTTTTATTTCTTTTGTTTTACTTATCATTCTTATCAATGTGTGTTCTCAGCCAGTTATATGTATTAGTGATAAGAACTGATAAGCATACGAAGTAATGAGGAAACAAAAGAATGAAAAAGATAAATTTATAATGCAAAAGTTTTTATTGAAAAAAATTTTGATTTTCATAATTAGGACAAATTAAATTTAATATTTTTATTTCTGCAAGATGAATTGTTTCATATTCTTTTATGTTAAAATTAATCAAAAATTTTAAAGTTGCTTTAACAATTACAAATGAAATTTTTCGGGTATTTTCGTAAGCCCAATTTAATGTTAAAAGTTGTTGGCCATCAATGGGTATTGTTGGAATGATGAATATTGTGATAGTGGCAAATTATATTTTAATTTTTTTATTAAGTCTTTATATGATTTAAATGTTGAAGAATTTTGTTTGTTTGATGTTGATAATTCCGTTGTGTGTTTGCGTACTGGAACTGATATTAAAGTGTATTGCACTTCCAGAGGTGTTTTTCATTCTTTCGCTATCCCCGAATGTTTTATTAAAATGGATGCTTTAAATAGTGTTTTAGCTAAAATTTTTTGTAATTTTTTTTGTTCTGGCTTGTTTTATGGCGAATAGTCTGAAATTTATGAAGGCATGATCATCTTTAGAATGCTGAAAGGGTTGATTTATAACTTGGTCTTTGCAATTTCAAAAAAAGTTTTAACTTTATCAATTTGACAAAAAAATAGAACTGATTGAAAAAATAAAAAGCAAATTTGCACTGCACAGACAATTTAGTAGAGATTGCAAAAACGTACTGAAAGCCATTTAGATTTCTAACCAATAAATTTTTTTTTGAATTTTAAAAAACTGCTTAATTTTTATTTTCAGATAATGCTTTTAAATATTGCAGTAATTGTTGTATGCCGAGTATTGCTTGATTCACATGATGAAAATAATAATCTTATATTGGAAGGTTAGCAGTTTTCTTTTTTTTTTAATGCTAATACAAAATTTATTAACTTTTTACCTTTATTGTTTTAAATTTTTAAATTTCGATCCTTTCAAAATTTTTTTAATACTCTTCGGTTTCCTGAAACCTTGAAATTCGTAAAAAATGCAATTAAAGTTAATAAAATTCCTTTTCATTCGTATATTTTGAAATTTCAATTAATAAATTCAGCAAAAACAAATTTCAATTAACAATATCTTTTTAGGGAAAATTCGAGAAAATTTGTCACTATTTCTCGGTATGTTCGCTATGTCTTTTTGCTTCTACTGTTGTTGTTGTTTTTGTTTCGGTGGAGCGCTATGCCGGTAGGTTTTTTTGTTTTGGCATTTTTTGATCAAATTATTTAAGTTATTTAATTTTCAAATACCTGAGTAATTCGTCTCTTAATTTGTATTCCATTAGTCATTTTTCTGTAAACTGCAATTTAATTTCACTTTTATTTGCAACAATTGACAGTAGTCGAATTGCATTAAATCATTTAAATCTACCTAAACATAATTAATATCTAATCACGTAAATACTTACCATTGCTAAAATTATACCTATGATTTCCGGTTAAATTTTAATCCGAAAATCATATTTCAGATGGATCGCTGACTGCCATCGCAAATGTTTTGACCCATCCAAATTATTGTCAGCTGCAATTAAAACAACTGACAAAACAAAAACACCTGTAACTCACAAAAGACAAAGTATGAAAATTACAATCCAAACTTTTCATATTTATCAATTTTACGCATTTTAAGTTTTAGTGAAATCAAAATAATGTCAGAAATTTCGAAACAGTGAAGAATATTGTAAAATTAGAAAATTTGGAATATAAATTTTACAAGCAATATTTTACTCTTTCAATTAACTCTTAATTTTCAATAACATATATATGAAAATAAGATATATTAAATGTTTTTTAAAATTGATTTTCGAATTTTATTTTCAATTTTATTTCTGCTGAAAATGATTCACTTTTATTCGAAATATTATTTTTCATGTGATTTTCATAAAATATTTCATGTAATTACAGAAAATTCATTTTTCATTCACAATGGTTCCAGTGTAAAGGTCAAGATAGCAAACAACGGAAAGGTTAAAATGCATGTTTCTTTTATTTATTAATTAATGTAAATAACCAGTATTTATATTGCAAATAAATTCTAAAACCAATATGCATGCGGTAAATTATACGACTGTGCATAGTACTTGGCTAAATGAATTAATTAGAAAAATGACAAATTTTATCTGAGAAATGATTTTTGATTAATTTACATTATTAATGAAATATTTGAAAAAAATTTATTGAAGTGTATGGGAAAGTAATAAATAAACATTTCATGTGCTTCAAATTTCCATCGAATTTATTAAAATATAAAAGGAATTTCAAAATTGATATTTACTAAGATAAAGAAATTTATTAATCTATCAAAAAAGGAAATGTTCCGATATTCAATTATTGTTGTACATATAAATTAGAGCTTAATTTAATCTAATTTATGATTAAAATCTAATCGTCAAACATAGAAGCATTTCTTCCGCTATTCCATTAATTTTGTAAATTAATGAAGTCATTTAATGAAATTCAAGTTTTTTTATTATTAATTTTTAGCCTTATTCATATGCTAATGGCGCATTTATGAACTCACCCGAACAACAATCAAACAGTATTCAAACAGCAGACAAGAAAGAATTGACTAATATTCCCATAACAAATGCGAAAGAATTGGCGAATTATTCAGGAAGTCGTTGTCAACGTAGGAAAAGTTTCTAGAAATAAATAATTTTTTTAACTATTACAAATTCCCTTTTCCTTAAAAAAAAAAAAAGAAGAAACAAATTTTTCTTTTCAAAATCAGTTTGAAAAAAGCACAGTGGTTCAACAAAAGTTTTAAATTTTGAAATAAGTTTTTTCAAATTGAGCAAATATTTTGATAATATTTGAGAATGGATCTTCAAAGCTTTTAAAAATTTGAAGGAAAAAAAAATTACTTCAAAATTTGCTAAATGATTTGCTTTTTTCTAGATGTTCGCGAGTTTAATTTTTTGATTTTAATTTTAATAAGAATTTAGTGTAAAAAGCATAGTTGATGAAATAAAAAATTTCCGTGAAAAAAAAACTGTAAAATCAAATAATTTCTGTAACAATAATATTTTTTTTCGTTTTTTTTTTTTTTTTGTTGCTGTTCAAATTTTCAAATTTTTAAGCATTTCATCATTTTTTCAATATATATGTCATAATGTTTAGGTGTGTGTGTGCTTATATGTGCCTCTATAAGTATATATGGTTAATGAGTTGGATGTGTGAGTAAATTGTAAGCATAATGATATATACGAGTGATTGTTTTGTGGGGGAATATGAGAAATATATATGAGACCTGGTAGAAAAAAGAGAAAGTTAAAAGGATGGAAAAAGGAATGTTAACTGAACTAATAGATAATTTATTTTCCTATAATTGTGTATGAAATTGTATTTGCGCTTTTCTTTGAATTTCGGCATTGCTATAAAGGTAAACATTTCACGTGTTGTGCATCAGATATACGTCACGTTTAGCATGATTTCATTTCATTATGGATCAGATATACTCGATGATAATTAATTATTTGTTAGCAGTAATTTGAATTGTATACATGAAATATTTATTAATTTAATCATCATCAATATAAAACGATATATATCTCTCTGAATAAAACTAAAATCTTTTTTTTTTAAATAAATCAATTATTTCTTTGTAATTTAAAAAAGTTTGGAAAATTTTATTTTGAAATTTCTTTTTCAACGATAAAAAAACCAGTAGTAATTTTTGATAAAAAAAGAAATGATTTGCTTATTTTCTGAATGTTAATTAATCATTCATTTCATACCTACTTTGATCGCATTTAATTACTGATTACAATTATTGTAATTACGATTTAATTAATTTTTTTGTCCATCTTTTTCACTCGTTATTTAAAATTTCGTGTTGTTTTGAATAAGAATTACAGAATTTAAAAAAAAGGAAAAAATCATAAAAGTTCTACAAAAAAATGTTGCAGCAGCAAAATTTTTTTTCAACATATTATATGGTGATGACAAGTACATATATACTGATAACACTTTGATAATCAGATCATTGATAAGATACAGAGCACATAATATTCAGTGGGAAGCAGAAAGACACAGATCACAAAATATGCTAAATTTAAATGGTAAAACTTGCAAAATATTATATTAGCTTGAAAAAAACAAGCATACTAATGTAAATTCTATTCAAATTATACAAATTTACAAAAAAAATTTCTGAAAAAATAATTAGCAAATTTTTAAAAGCGATTTTAATTTTACTTAAATAATTTAATTGGAAATTTTTTTTTTTGTTCACAAACCGAGATTGATTAAATTGATCAATATAGATGTATGTGCGTAATTGCCCAAAAAAATTATCAGCGATAAGAATCCATTGTTAGCGTATAAGAGATTTTATAATAAACATATGCGATGCATTACTAATTAATAAATGCATTGCATAAGTAAAACTTTAAATCTTTAATTATAACATAGCAAAAAAAAACAAAAAATGAAATTATCACAAATGGAATTTATCATTTGAACCATTTGGCCTCAAAGAAAGAAAACAAGCAATCCTTTTTTCAATTATGCAAAAATAACTGAGCGAATGAAAAAAAAAACCGTAGTATGTTAAAAATAAATTCGGAAAAAGAAACCCGAAAAAATATTTAAGTATTTACAAAATTAACAGATAACAAGTTTCAATACTTTTTAATTCTATTCGGAATTTCTTTAAATTTTTTCCAAGTGAAACTTTTTATTTCATTAACATTTTTATTCTTCTCATCATGTAATGAAAATCATAGCGGGAATGTTAGAAATTGTAGAAATTGCAAAAAATTAATAGATGAAAATTAAATTTCGAAAATTTGAAGCAATTGAGCAAAAAGGAAAATTGAAATTAAAATTAAATTTTTAATTTTAATTTATTTTTATAGAACAAAGAGCTATTAAGAATTTTCAAGTAGAATACATGTGCTTGTGTCGTTGCCCTTATTATTATTATCGTTATTATTATTATTTTTTTGTTATTAAAAAAAGGAACATTTGTAGAATAATAATAAAGATAATGATAATAATAATAATAATTGTAGCAACAAAATATGAACAATAATTACAACAATAGTAATAAAATGACTACGGTAGTAGTAATTCTAATTGGAAAGAAAAATTTGAAAGAAGTTTTTTTTCTTTATAAAAAATGAAGCAAAGAAAACTTAAAAAAAAAAAAATTTTGGAAAAATTGAAATAAAAATTGCCATAAGAAGATCATATACCTTGAGTAATTGTAATTTGCAAAAAAAAAAAACTCCAAGTTTCATGAAAATTTGTATTGGATAACAATATTAATATGCACATATAATAAATCAAAAAAAGCTTAGATGACCAGCAGAGAGCTAAAAATGACCATGAAGCAATCCAATGATTAATATAGTTAGCTTTTTGGTCGCAGTTTCATTTCGCTTTGTCGTGGTTTGATATAGTAATTGGTAAATGGTCGTGTACCGCTACCATAAAACCAAAACATATTTCGCATTTTTGATGTTCGATCACCATATCGTCCATTTAATGCAACATAACCACAATCATTATGCCACCAACCTCTGGAATAATTGATTATATAATTTCCGGAAGATACGATCAGGAAGTACTGCTAACATATCAGCAATATTCCTGATATTGAAAAATGAAAAATTATCAGGAAATAATTCCAGTAGAGTTATACGAACATACATCAGGATCACCCAGGCAATATTATATCAATAAAGTTTACATTTGCTATTATAGCCCATTTAATTGTACTTTTTCTTCATTTGTTATTTGCTTAGGTATATTAGCAAGTATGAAAAAAAAAATGATTGATCTAATTATTAAATTATTGGACAAGTTGTTTGTTAATGAAATTAATCGTCATAAAACAATAGTTCCACTATCAGGTAACACTAGTAAAATATTTTGCTTACCCAAAATCACGAAATTGGGCACAATTGCCCCGAAATTTATCATTATCCTGATCAATGGTTGTAAATGATTTTCCATTATTCATGTAATGAAATCGATCAGTAGTGGTACGCTCGGAAAGGTTACCCGCCTGAGCGGTTGAAATTGAAAGAGCATATTTCTGTGATGCATCACCAATCTGAAATAATTAACAAATTTAATTTATTCATTAAAAAATTTCAGTACTTTTGAAATAAATACTCATTGGCTTTTTTTCTCAATCAAAGAAAAATAAAAGGGAAAGCAAAAAAAAAATCAAAAAAAAAAAACTAATGTCGCGAATTTCATAACGCGAAACTTCCAATAGGTCAACAATTAAATTGTAA
>JARVGP010000378.1:0-48218 GCA_029876185.1 Mansonella ozzardi | reverse complement strand
AAAGTCTGTAAAAGATTAATCAAATTTTCCAAGAGATATTTCGGTCCACCACTCGAATTGCTTCTTTATCAATTTGTTCATGGTTTTCCATTCATTTATCATTTACTTTTTTATATTTTCCGTTGTTTATACAATTCATTTTCATTGATTGTTGAATAATTCGTAATTTAATGTTTGTTTTCAAATTTCTGTTGATAAAATGTCCAGTTTTATTTTATATTGTTTATCTGCTTCATTAACTTATTAACTGATAAAAAAGTTTTGCATATTGTGCATACACAACTTAAATACGACGCAGTTTTCAGTTTTTTTTCGCAAAAGAGTTCTTTAGCCATTAGTTTTTCCTAATCTTTTCTATCCTACCGTACTAATCATTCTTTGCTTGTTTCTGTGTCAAAGGTTAAAGCAGGAAAGATTTATTAGAAATTCACTATTAAAAGAATACTAGTAGAACGTTAAAGGCTCAAAGAAAGAGTCTAATTTATTTAAAATGAAAAAAAAATCTGTGAATAGTAGTGGGTATGGCAATGTGTGTGGCGTCAGGATATCACAACAAGTGTTATATAATAATAAGGATAAAAATATAAGAAGAATGATGCAAAGATGGGATGAAAGTGAATTTACTTATTGAAACAGCGTAGAAAGACTCGTCAAAATGTTTGTTGAAGTTATAGTCGAAATGGTTCTTTAAGCGAACACAAAGCAAATGAAATTAAATTAGCCAAAACTAACACCTCGAAAGTTATAATTTTTAAGAAATTAAACCCGTTTCAAAGGGAAATGAAAAGGATTATTAAAATAGGAAAGAAGATTAAATATATCCGTTCAGAATGTTTTATTCGAATCGCTTCCAAACATTAGATAAAAACCTAACCCAAAAATTGTCATATTAGCAGTAAAAAGACGAGTATAAAATAAAAAGTTTGAGGTGTGTCAACGCTTGTTTCGTCTTCCAATAAGAGGCAATCACGATTCAGGGATTCAAAATTCTTCTCGATAACTATAGAGCGATTGGTACAGCGAGGATAGATATCTTTCAGCACCTCAAAATATCTCGGAAAAAGCGAATAGATAGCAGTAACCAAAAGTTAATGAACAGATGATTGATTGAAGTAATACATTAAACTAATGATTGAATCTAAGTAACTTCGAGTGTAACAACATTGCATGTTTTACACGGATAGAAGCATAGAAAAAATGGCCTAATCAGAGATAATCTTTACTCTCTAATCGGTTGGCTAACCAAAGCCAACAGGCTTCTGGTCGAACAAAGACAAAGAAATGAAGGCATATCCTACCTTCAAAGTTATGTTCGCTTTGTTAAAACATTACAACTATGCTTGATACTACGGTCAAGTGAACGGACAGTTGCGCATCATTTTATTCTAATTGCACATGACAGTTAACATCCACATTATTGCTTCTAGTAAATTTCACTCTATGAGAAATGTAACCTACAAGAAGGCTACATTAGTGCCGGTTACACTTTATTAATCAGATAAACCAAAACCGAAAACCACCTGTCAAGAGTTGGTTTAATGATTAAAAATTTCATCATCTGCAAACTTGACAATTTGCTGACAGATCATGCCAATCGCATTATGTCTCTATGCTTCCCACTATCAAAAAGCAACATGTTATTCTCTTTAACATATTTCCAACTGTAGAAGTTGACTCTACGGTAAAAAATAAATTTTACATCGATCTTCGTCACCTCATCCAAAAGATTCCCGCAGATGATAAGGTCATAATTGTTTGTGATTCCAGTGCCAGAGTGGAAAGAATTTCGTAAATTTTGAAAAAAGTACTGGGATAATATGATGCCGCAAATTGCAATGACAGTAGATGCTTGCTAGAATTTGGACAACAGTGATTCACAATCACCAGCCATTCTTTCAGCAAAAACACAAACTGGGTAGCTTCTTTGATATAAGTACTGATACTTCATTAACTGTATCGCTAGAGAAATGTTCACGAAATCCATCAAGCCCGAATGATAGTACAAAATGTCAAATAGACTACCGCCTTGTTGTGATGTTGACTTGATCTCCAATTTAATCGCAAATCTAAGCGGGATAGCACTTCAGAGAGGATGTTTCAAGTTAAGTCTTCAAACAACTGTGGTGAGAAATAGTTTTCAGCTAAATCTTCAAACTAAATTTGAAGACAAACTCAAAACGTTTAACAAGATATTAAAAAAACAATCTATTAAGGGACAGTATATTAAACATAAAGTTCTGACAAGTTGAAAAAGCAGTCTTTTAAAGAATCCTTAAAGGACTGATTTGATAAAAACATTAAGGGATCCAGAAGCTGCTGATTTTACGAGAATTTTGTTCACAAACTAAATCTTGCTCAGCCATTTTGCCATGTAAGAAAAACAGCAATTTTACTTGCATGTAAGTGAGTTCCAACTTCGAGATATCCAAAACAAGTAGTGAGTGAATCTTACAGAAAACACTCAGCTATGCGCAAAGTCGGTGACCATAGAGATTTCATGATTTGAATAGCAGATCATAAAATCTGATTACAAATCAACTCGCAGCAATTTATTATCACTCTCAAGCCAATATTGAGCGCAGATGACCGATTGCTTCTCACAGATAAAAAGAGATTCTTAAAGTTACACATGAGATTAAAGGATTAGCATTGATGCAATCCCATCTGAAGTCTGGAAACATGGAGTTTAATACACTCTGTGCTAAATTTTACAAGCTCGTTGTGCTTTTTTGGAAACAAAATGAACTATAACCAGATCTTCACACAATATCATTATTCTGTAGAAGAAGGAGAAAAATTAGATGCTCAAATTAGCGAGGTATTACTTTTCTCTTTATTGCTGATAAAATTTCTACATTAAAGAAATGATATTTAGATTCAATATCATAGCACCGGAAAGCTACTCAAAGCAAGACAATTGAAGGACCACACTAAGGCCTTAAATCACTTTGTTTGCGAATTGCTTCTCGCGAAATCGTTGTTCATGCAGAAGCAACCCGCAGCACATAACATTCCACTTTATAAAAACCTATGAGCTTTTTGTGCTCGAAGTTATTTTGAAAAAATTTCTCTACCGGAAGTTGTCTACTAATATGCATCTCAGAAAGTCTTTCATTCTCCGACATTACTATAAGCGAATCAGAATTAATTAAGTTCAAGTCTAGGAAGTATTTATTTTCTCTCTGACAGTAAAATTAACAGATAAAAATAGCAAATTAGCAAAGCAAAAGTTTTCGAAAGAATATGATGCAATGTTAGTGTTCGTAAAGCCATTGTACTTTAAAATGGCTATCTACTTTTTATACAAGTCTGAAGTCATTCGAAATGCTTCCATTAGCGCTGCCTCCGTTAATCCTAGACTCCACTGAATTGGTTACTAATTAATGTGACTATAACATTATTGAGCCATGTTGCTAAAGATGCCCTTGCGCTGGGCAAGGTTTAGAATGGAGCATCATCTTTCCTAAATTATACTTTATGGTGAGCTCTCCGCTTGCTTCTGCAACAAGAAAGCTTCAAAATGTTCAATTTGGTTTCCAATTGGGAATTCTGGAGATACAAAATCCATAATTCTGCTATCTCTTTTGAGAACACACGCAGAATCAGACTCGAGAAAAAAAGACAACGCAAAAAGAATAGCAACAGCATCTCGGAGATTTTCCGCTAGACCTCTTTCGACCGAACTTGCTTATCCTGCATCAGTTGTTTTAGACGTCAACGTATTTGCGGCAATGTTTTTGTTCGCGAAGCCTAATCATGATTACTATGAGTTTATCTTTTCTTTCATTTCTGTATTTTTTGACGATAGATAAGTGATGTATGCCATTGAATTATTTCCTTAAATGATAAAAAGACAACGGAACATCTTTACAAAATGCAATTTCCAGCCAATTCAGTTGATGATTCCACACACAATTCTAGCTTATATATCTTAACTTAGTGTCATAGTAATCTAATAATTTGAAAAATTCTGCTGGCATAACGCAGTAATTACAGTTTTCTCATCAGTTGCTCAGACAACATTTGTTAAACAAAATATTCCTATTGTCATTAAGAAATATTGGAAATTTTGGAAATTAACCCCTGGAGGAGAGCAATCTTCCGATCTTTCTCTTCCAGAAGTTTCATTTATCTTTCTTTTTTCTTTCCTTTCAGTCTTTCACATTACTCCTATTTAATTACTAGTTTACTTGGAAAACAAATTAGTTCTTATTTGACTTAAAAAATGATACACTTACAAGTCATTTTTTTTCGAACTGTTTCTTTATCTGATTATTCGGAACAAACTGAATTATAAACAGTTTGAGTCAATTAAGTGTTGTAGAAGGAATTGATTCTAAATGGATAAAGAAATTGAACTGGTAAGTGTTCATCTTCTATCCGAGGTTGAATCCGACAATTATTTTTGTAGCTTTCGTCCATTGATGACTCATAACTTCTCTATGTATTTTCATCATAGAATCTACGTTGTCAAGTTCTATTAACTTCTCAACATTTTGCATTATTGTGTAATATACTTCACGAGAAAATAGTTGCGATGTAAGAAATGAAATAATCTGTTACTGTAGCTGGCCAAAAATGAAAGTATAATTGACGATGTAGAGATGTGTATGGTTGTTTGTAGGATTACATAATGCCTCAATTTGTAGGATACATATTCCTTGTTAACATGCAATGCGAGAATCTCTAGAAGAATGCTTTCCTTGACAGTCATGTCAATTATTCCAATGTTTATCTGAACTCGTCTATCTCCTATATGAATTGTTAATCATGAATTTTATAAATTTCTTGTTTTTCTTTTGCTCGGCAAATAAATTTCAAATTTAAAAGAACATATACATACATCACATACATATACAACATATACACACATATACACACAGCATACATATACATATACAATCTGCAAATATGATGCCCTTTAAAATTTTTTTTGAAATTAACCCCGTTTATTCACGGGTCCTCCAAGAGATCCTTTTTTTTGAACAAATGATCATCCATTTTGAGTTGCATCAAATGGCTTTCAGATTGACAGTTTCAACAAGATTAATTGTCAGTTTGAGACAGCATCGGAAGAATGTTCGAAATCTGCCGACACTGCTGGAGACCGATCGTATCCCTCATTCTCGTTCATTTCACTGATCCACCACGGTCAAGTGCATCAGTCCCTCTTCTCCTTGTCACGCCTCAGAGCACACATACACACACAGGCATTTTATGAAATAATGTTGTCGATTTATCTGTTATTCAGTTCATTGTTATATATGTCAGTCATTGAAATAAACTACCAATAATGTCTATGTAGGATTAAATTTCTGGTAATCCCGCTCGAACTAGTAGTATTAGTCCATCTCACCTTTCCTAATTAAAAACCAGAAAATCCATATGTGAATCGGAAGAGAGTAGCAGTACATATGATTTTTTTGAAATTGAAATTTTGGAAGTGCAATCTTTAGTTATTTATTGCCAGCGCTACTGAGCATTCAAATAAACTTTTTCTATGGTTACTAATTTATTAATAAGAGATTTTTTAAAGAATATTTTGAAAATAAGCTAAAACAGTAGAGATTGATGCTAATTGAAAAATATAGTTGTGATTGGAAATCTGCAAATCTTGAAAACACTACCTTGATGAATCCATTCTTTTTTGTAGGCGGATAGCAATGAGATGATGCAGGTCAAGGTGATAACTGCCATTTAATACCCAATTTTGCTCACATTCCTTCTTCGAAATTTAATTGATCAATCAATTAACAATATTGTAAGGCACATAACTTTTTTCAGATAAAATACGTTTTGTTTGTCGTATATTATATTATTCAGAAAGCATCGCTGACGTATGTAGAACTCATTACAAATAGAAAAAATATTGCTCCCTTTGATCTCTAATCGGTGGCTTTCTTGGAGATGCTATTTATTAAACATACCAAATCCAAAAAAAAAAGAAATTTGATTGATGAATTCAGGAGGCCACATATAAAATCTGGATTGACCTAGCATTAGAAGCCCAACCAATTATTGATGGGTATAACTTTTGGCCATTATGTATTCGTCAACAGCAACGATCCCGAGATGTTACCTCATACGTCAGATTATCCTGATGCCAGCTAATTCAGGAAAGTACACTGTTACACTTATCTTTTGTGTTTTTTCAATTATGTGAAGCAATTTTTTCGATCAAGTGAATCCGTAGTAAAGCTTCGCCATATTTATTTTAGCAAATGCCTCTAAATTTTTTAACGAAGCTTAGTGAAAATGTTTCGGACGAATGACTAGAAATTTGAAGTTATATTTGCAAAGCAAAAAGTTTGCGTCACTTTTGCATTTTGTAGAGTTGGAAATAATCAATTTTTAAAAAAAAAATTTCAAACTCTTTCATTACAGTTATCCTCCCCACGTTTCATTGATGTGGTTGTGTGATCTCCCATAAAGTGTGCTTTATAACTGAGAGGATCAATTCTACATTATAGACTTCAACATTGTAAAAAAAACCAATAATTTACATTACTCTTTTACGTGTTTGAATAATTATAGATTAAGAAATTACCAGGATAGAGAAGAAGCCAAGAAAGATTATTGTGCAACTATTTGGAAATAACTAGTGGTTCAGTAACTATATATACAAACGTTGATCTTAAAAAAAAATTTGCTTGGAAATATGTGTGTTCGTGTTCGAAAATCTGCAGTAAATTTTACGTTATATTTTCAACCCTTTTCCATTGTCCTCCAGGAGCCCAAAAATGCGTTCTTGGCCAATAAATATGTGCTTTTGCGTACATTGTGCGTTGTGTGATTTATTATTCGCAATTTCAGCATAATTACTTATCAGAAACAATCCACAAATATTGTCCATCCTCGACCTTGTTACAAATAAATTGATACCATATCCAGGCAAGGAAAGAAATACTAACAGAAGTTATAGATTTCAACGATTGGGAGAAGATCAGTAATTTATATTTCTCTTGCATTTCTTTTGCATTTGAAGAATTACTAGATTGAAAAGTTATTAGGCTAGAACACAGCAGATATGCTGAAGGGATTTTCATTTTTTTCATTGTACTTTTCGATGGCTATATCATTTAAGTTCGCGGTATCCGAGTTATCATGGCTATAAGTTGATGCTAAAATATGTTCCGAAATTTGAAAATAGTATTCCCATAATTTTAATATTTTATCATACAAAGTTAGAATAAGATCAATGGAATGTCTAGGAATTCTGGAGGACGAAATCTCCGAAAGCGAATCTGAAGTATTTCGATAAGGGGCAAAACTCCACTGAATGTCATTATTCATATTTTCTGTCAAAGGTAGAACATTTGCATCACTGAAAGAACATTGAAACCAAACACTAATATAAGAAGCATTCTTATTCAGTATTGATGATAAGATCAAAACAACATGACAGTGTGTTAATTGCGGCATTTACGTTTACTTCACAGATCAGCATTTTGCTATTTACGAATATATACATCAATTGATCCAAAACGATAAAATCAAATCTAAGATTACCAAAAAAGTGGCTTGTATCATTTGTGACCTACTGCGTTGCAGATAGTATCATTCTCTATGAATTTTACAAAATTAATTCGTTGAATTGATTAAAACAGCCATTTGGAAATTTTATTTACTACTATTAGATTTGTTCATTAATTTCGTTGGTAATAAAGGGCATGTAGTTTATTTGATCTAGTGATTAATATAATTCAAAAGGTGCACTACTGATACCATTATTATTGCTGCTATTAGTACAGAAGTATTACCATCGTAACTGTCGATAGTAATACTTCTAATAACAGAAGTATTACTATCGTAACTGTCGCAACTACGGTAAACAAGTAAAAATGGCAGTAGGAAGCGAATTGAATTGACCCTGAACTCTTCAGAGACATAGCGTACAGGCGAAAGTCCCCATTTCCTTGTTACCTTGTTCCCTCTAAAATTAGGTCGTCGTAGGGGTCACCATTTCGTGAATTTCAGATTTTCGAAAGTATGAAAAGGAGCAACTATTCGTGATTTTGCATGGGTGTCAGCATTCAGATCGTTTTAGATTTCTCCTTCGTCTTCTTTTGCAGGGTTATTTAAATTTTATAATTCGTCTTTTGTGTAAAAAGCGAATGTGATTTTCTTCCATATTATTTACCGAGCTTATATTGTCTCTGTTTGTGTCATCTTAATTTAAGAAAATCCCTCTAACAAATTCATTAATTTACTTTAACTGCTACTAATATTTGTCCTGTAGTTAAGAAGCATATTTTCCACTGATATAGTGTCACGTAATTTATTCGACCGACGATCGTCGTTCATCACATATTTCTTCATCAATTTTAGTATTCCTTCGAAATAATAATTTCTAATGATATAATAATAAAACATCCTTTATTTACAGGTTTTAGATTCTCTAATTTTTGAATACTTTGAATTTTATTTTCAATCTTTTCTAACGAATGTCCATTTTCTTGATTGGTCATCTTTTTTTTACTGAAATCAATTGAGAGGCCTGGTTAGAGTCGATGAGGAAATTTCTTCCACTTTAATTTCTTTTACTAAACAGAAAATCGAGAAGAGGTGACTATGGAAAGGAGTTAACACTCCTCTCAATTCTATCATGGCAACCCTCCCGAATCGTAGTCATCTCTTTTATTTATCTGTGAATTAAATTAATTTAAATAATGCACTTTTTACGAAATTCGACCATTCCTGGCATATTAAAATAAAAATTTAGTAGAATAAATAAGAAATGGAAATAGAATCAAGTGAGGTAATTTAATGGTAACTTTAATGAAGATGTGCACCGAGCAGCTGGTTTTTTATTAGCGGCGTTTTAGGTTTCAATGATTTTGCTTGTTTTAGCCATATCTATTCATCAATTTATTCCTTTACTATAATGAAATGAATTTGTTGAGAAATCCAAAAAAAACAGCATGGCTGAAGCAAAATTTCATGATTTTAATTCTTTCTGTGCTTCTCATATGGTTTCATTTGTCATTTTTTCATTCTGATTTCCCTTCTTGTCTTAACGATTGATCCCAATGATAAATCCCAATGATTAAGAGTTCTGTTGATGTCTTCAACATTTCCGTCGTTTTTTTCTGAGCTTTTCTTAACGTCATTTAAATAGTTGTTTTGCCGTTATTTGAAATACAAATCAGTTTTCAGAAAGAAATAAAATGGAACGAAAGACTTGGATATTTGGAGTAGATTGTCAAAGAAAGGATTATTTGAGGATTACTGGGAATGGTCCTCAATAAGTGCCCCTAGGCTACGGTATGTCAGTGACTAAAATTGAGGAATCACTATCAACTTAGAGATTTATTTCCTAACGTCATGGGTACTTCTTATAAATAAACTGGATAGAGTTTCCGTTAAAAAGTTCGAAATTTACATTGAGAATTATTTTTGTGTTTATTTACATTTGAACTTTTATTCATTCACTAAATCGAACTCTGATACTACAAGATAACGTCAATGAGATAAAGTAACAAGACCAGTGAATTTCGAATATTGTTAGGGATAATAGCATTTGCATACTGTGAATTTATCTTATTATTTGGAAATTTATTAAAGATTTGTCAAGAAAACTGTTTTTTGAGAAATATTTGAATTTTGCCAAATTTTATTAAGTATTTGTTAGATATGGAAAAATGGTATGCATTAGAAAAGGGCCTTACAAGATACGAAAAGACGATATTATGCGAAGAATGCTTGTTTAAAAATAAATTAATTTTGGCTGGTTGTAAAATGGGGCTATCCTGCTCTGCGAATACAAAAAATTAGATAACTTAATTTGCCTCATCCTTCATTTGTCAATTTAGATAATTTGCCTTATCTCTCGATTTTCACAAATATCTATTTTATGATTCCGTAGTTGAATGAAAGTTCCACTTGAAAATATATATGAAGTCCTAATCAGGTAGTGGATTGAGGGCATGATCATTTGAACATATTATTTATGTACCTGAGATGAAATGAAGCTAATAAAACGTTAAATAATTCCATTGCATATAATTAAGTCAACAATACAGTGCCTAAAATAATAAATGACTCATCAGTTGGTCACTATAAACAATGGCTAATTGCATTACTGTTTGCATCAACTTATTTGTCGGACACAATTCACGATTTGACTCATTTAAATGTTAGAATTTTGCTGGAAGTAAAATTCCACGCTATCCGCGCTCTAACGATGTGATAGATCAATTTATTTGCTTTTTTGTAAATATTACTTCAATTGCTACAAAAAGTTATCATACAGGTTAGTAGCGTAGGTCGATGTATGCACTTACAACCCGCGCGCATCTCCTGAATGATCTAATTTTTCATTAATCGCATTCTTAGAAGGTAAGGAAAGGAAATTTTTCCAAAGGAGCATTCACAATATGATAGACTCTTGCGATGCATGCTAAGTGTTTTGTGCAAATTTAAAAGATCTGAGCAAAGATTGAAAATCTGCTAATCGGTAGCTGAAGTCGTAATTTGCAACAAATAGAACAGATTTTGATATTTCATTGTATTACTTTTGCTTGGTTGAAATACACAAATCTGAGGCTACATTTGCTTTCTTTTTTGAAGCTAACGTGACATAGAAACTTGAAATTACGATTAATTAATAAAATCTTGGCATTTATAATTGAATTTATTTCCGGTGACATCTATTATATTAACGATCTAGAAAAGATAATTTGGCAATTTAAAAAAAAAAACGTAAGGGTCAGTATGTATGCATTTGTACATAAGACACAATTCATTTATACATTGTATAGAATGTTTTCTTAAATTTTTTTCTTGAATTATGAAAACAAAAATTCAAAACAAAGTTTAAAACCCAATAACATTGAATTAAATAACTTAGTTTCGATTACATAGATAATTTGATTACTATAGCTATGGGATTAGATGTCAAAGCATTTGAAATGATAATCTGGATAGTTAAGAGTTTCTTTTGATGATTCTAGTATCTTCGAAGAAACAGCCTAGACTGTGCTGAAAACTGATTATCATTTAATAGCATGAAGACGTGCTTAAGTAACTTTTGAAGAGTTCTTGAAAATTATAATGCAAACTATGCGATATATTATGTGAATCTTGTATTTTATCGCTGCTGTTGCTGCTGCTCTATGCTTGATTTTAGGAAGGAAAGAGATGATTGTTTTGGCTTCAAAGTTAATGAGAATTATTTAGATAGACATATTTCTAGGGTACTAGTGGAAGAAGTCCATTTTTTGCTTAATATACAATCTCGAAAGAATCGTTTCCAGTATAGATCCCGAGAGTACGGTATCTTGTAATGTGTCTTCATTCTCGATCAGTAGGGCATATTCTTTTTGCTATATTATTTTACGATGGGATGTGATCTTGTAGGAAGGCAAGGGAAGAAGAAAGCTGAAAGATAGAACGGCCAACCGACGTGTTCATCGTTGCTGTTGCTGCTGCTGGTGGTGCTGGCGGTATTGGTGGCGCGAAGTATTTTGCCACGGATTATTTTCGATTTCCCTAGTGTTGCTCTACATATTGAACGAATTTCAGGACAAGAAGCTCTGATCCATGACCTTTGTCCCGCCCCGAGGCTAAAGTGCCATCTGGGAAAGAGATAAAAAGAAGAGCCGGCACCTATTACACATCTTCTGCTTCGCATACCATTTCTACTCCTGCTGCTGTCATTTCCTCTTCATTACATTAGATAACTATTACCTAAGAATTTAGAAATAAAAACATTGGACAAATTTCCTGATTATCTAGCGGAAATGACGCCACTTGCAGCATAATCGGAAAGTGTAACGTGCAGCAATTGATAAGTGCATGAAGAAAAAGCAATGGAAAGAGGAACACCGTGTTCCCATTGTGGAAATGTCTGCACCTGTAGTAAATTCCGTCTGGATGGATCCCAGTATCAGAAACCCAAGCACCAGCAATGCAGATGCTAACACTCAGGTAACTTACTAATAATTCCTAGGAATAAAGGTATTATTGTAAGAAGTGATTGTTTATGTATTATAGTTTTCCTACCAAAATACCACAATCAAACTTAATTCTTTGAATTCATTATGGAAAAAGCATGCAATATAATTGGAGGACTCACGATCATCATCTGGTGCAAGCAGCTCTGATTCGGGTAATGTATCGAATAGCGGTTTAGCTGGCAATAGTGGCGGTGGTGTTCATCAAAATTCACCAATTGACAAACAGATATTGCTCGGTACCGAATGTGTAGTATGTGGTGACAAATCGAGTGGCAAGCATTATGGGCAATTTTCATGCGAAGGATGTAAATCATTTTTCAAAAGGTTTTCAATTCTCCATTTCAATACCTCGATTGTAGTGTGCTATTATGATGAGCCTTGCTCAAGGAGTGAATAAATGGCATCTATTCGAATATCTTTAATACCACATAATTTTTCCTTCAAATTTGCTTTTATTACAGTAAAAAAGTAGAAATGAAATAAATTAATTCCTTTACGATAACTAAAATATAATTTTTCTGCCAAAAAACTTAGAAAATGTTCAAATATTCAGAAACCAGCGTAATTTATGGCTAGCAGCAGTTAATAGGGCATTTATGATATAATCACTGTAGCAATGCGGAGTCAATCTTAAACCAAAATAAATCCAACGATTTAACTGATAATATTGTGGACACTTAGCATGTCATTTTTATTATTACTGATATGTGCATATATATCATCTTTAAAAATTTACGAAAAGTACTTTTTTCAATTTAAAATAGTGAAATTATAATTTGAATCAATGGAATTACAAGTATCTCTCACAACTTTTATATAAGAATAAAAATGTTACTTGACTAGTGTAAAATTAACAGTGTCCATAATGTCCTGTTTGATTATTTGATTACTTACTACTTTAGTAAGCTCTACTGCGAATTTTTAGTAAGATCTACTGCTTTTCAAGAAGCAATTTTTCCGTCGTGATGTACACTTGTCTATGCATCGAACTGTTCTGATTAACATGTTTCATCTGAATCACGTCTCTTCTGAGCTTCACGTCATTATTAATATAACCAAAAGTATGGTAGTCAAGGAGAAAATAGATTTCATGCTTCAGATCAATAAGACGAAGTCTTAATTATACATGTCGAGGTTCCAAGAATTGTCCAGTGGATGTGAATCATCGAAATCAGTGTCAGTATTGCCGTTTGAAAAAATGCGAAAGAATGGGAATGCGCAAAGAAGGTTTGTCGTGCCTTAGATTTGATTCTTATTTCTAATATTTGGCAATCATTCGTTTAGTCATTCTTTTACTAATCTCAAAAGGTTACAAGGAAACATCATATTCATGTTCAATAATCAGTTAACCAGTTCAGTTGAAAGAATCCTTCTTATATCTATTTTGTTAAGCTTCCAGCATGAAAAATTGTTACGCTATAAGTCCATCCTGCGTTGAGCAATGATATTCACTGACTTTTTTAGATGTTACCGAATAAATTTTTTGAAATTAACAATGTTACCGAATAAATTTTATCTACGAATCTTAGGAAATTGAATAAATTACTAACTGGTGATTCTGTTATTAGCAAATTTTCGGTTCTTTTTAGTGTAAGGTTGATTTCATAACTGACAACAAAAAATAGTAAAGTATTTCTCATATTTACAATAAACGAACATAATTGCATGATATAAATTTGAAGGATAAGTATACACTCATATAGGTGCGAGGAAGAATACATCTTTCTTTTCTTTCTTTTGTTAAAACTCCATCTATTTTCTTAGTTTTCTATCCTTTTTGTATTTAATCATTGTTTGATAAAAGAAAACTTTATTTTTTGTATTTAAGTGGCAGAGAGGAATTCAACAAATGAGACATTAGGTACTCATTTGTTAGGAAATGACACTTTTTTTTTAAATGAGACAGTCAATTTTTACGAACAAATGTTTCAGCAGTACAACGCGGAAGGATACCACCAAATGCACAGCATGCTTATTCCTCGACAGTTCTTTTTCGAGAACGATTACTGGCAGTAAATCAGGGTACTAGTTCTCATTTTTCATCAATCGTGACGCATCTTATTCGTGCTGAACCATATCCGCCCACTGTTTGTAAGTACTTATATTAAACTTTTTATTTATGAGTTCATAAAGAATTATGCTGATGACAGATGATGACAGTGTTTAAGTGAAGATCATTTCAAGTTAATCCTTAGTGTTTCTGTTCTCCAATTTTCCGATGGCTGATTTGAGGAAAAGAAATATTTTTTATTAAACTAAATCATATTGTCATATTTCGGGTCTTTTCCAAGAAAACTGAAAGGGCAAAGAGATGAGTAAGGATTGAACATAGAAGGCACCGACAGAAAGTGACATTTTTTTTAAGAAAAATATTTTTTATTGGATTAAATCAATGGTTAGTGTATCACATAAATTTTTTATACTTGATTGGTCTAATAATTTTGTATTATTTTTTTACTGTAGTCAGTTCAGAGAATTAAGACCTGAAGGAACTTTACCTGTCAGCGATGTTTACGGTAGCACAGTTATTTAGCATAATAAATTAATTTCACCAGTTTTTAATTAATTAATTAATTTCATTATTTCATTAGTGAATCATTTATTAGTTAATTTCTCTTAAGCAGTACAAGAAATCTGTTCCTTAATATGTTCGCTATCAAAATCTTCTATTCATATATTTTATATTGGATTTTTTCAACCAAAATCGATACAGTGATAGCGGTCTAAACAATTATTCCGGATATAGATTTTAAAAATAATTAAAACCTGTTTTGTCTTAAACTGAATATTTTTGTTTATCTTAAATAATTCAAAAATGAGCACATTGAGTTATGACTTTTACATTAAGTAAGGCTCTTTTCCTATTATTAATATTTTTAATATGAAGCAATTTTCTTTCTTGCTCCAGAAAAAGTTGTCAAAAAGTACGATTTCACCTTTTTTGTCCTCACTTAATATCTCGATCAATGTACTGAGAGAGAAAGAGTGTGGTTTCAAAACGTAGACCCACAAACTCAGTTCTGTTTAGCTAAATTTTTCAATGAAAAGTTACATTTAACAGAAGTAATCTCACAGGAAATTCTGTCATTCCCAACATTTTGTTCAGGTTTTTAATTGAAAGTTTTTAGTAACAACGGCAACATTTCTCTACTTTGATTTCTTGAAAAACCAAACAAGCTTTGATTTTAACAATAAACCATATAATAAGACAATTCAGTTCTTCTCCTCCAGGTTTTTTAATTTTTGGTTTTGAAAACGTAAGTGAATAGCAAACACTCATTAGAAATTTTTTGAAACACCAGTTTTTTAAAGTTGAAATTTAGCAAGAAACTGGATCGACTACATACAATGGAGCATACATAAATATATGCTTAGGTGTTAAACAGTGTTTATCATTTAACATTGGATGATATCACTTATCACACAATCTTCATTAAGCTTTTTGATTTGCGGAATTTAAAAAAGACTTATAATAGTCACTTTAGAAATTGGGAGAGGATTTACTTAGTTATTGAGATGAGAGTTTTCAAATTATTTCTCAAAATTTGGATGAATAATAGGAATCTTAGTAAAACTTCATTAGAAGAGGCATATGATTTTTTTTACAGTCAGAAGTGCATATGCATAAGTTAACTGATGACTAAGCATTTCTAAAGTTATTCCAGGTAGCTCATCAAGTTCAATTGGAATGGATAATATTTATGAGTTTGGTGCCAAATTGTTATTTTCTGCTGTTGAATGGGCTAAGAATATTCCATTCTTCAATGAACTCAGTGATACTGATCAAGTATATTTTTTTATTTATATCATTATATCATTGCATGGAATCAGTGCAGGAAGTTTAAATATTTCTTAGCTTTTATTCCATTTCGGTGTAACGCTTGGCAAACATAAAATGAATGCTGATTTGCAAAATTTTGCTTTTGTTAAGTAATAATGTTTAAATTCATAGTCAAGGTACAGATGAAAGTTATTGCAAGCCATTTTTCTGTCTTATCTCATTTGAAGTATTAAATTCAATATTCCAATCTAATTTTTTAAGTACGAGCGATTCAACTGCGCTTAAATTCTTTATTTGATTTGCTATCTTTTTTCTCATCTTTAGGCAATAATTTTTACAGTTAACATTACTTCGAGCAACTTGGGCTGAATTGTTCGTGGTTAATGCAGCACAGTTCGGTATGCCAGTACATGTAGCACCTTTACTTGCTGCCTCTGGTTTGCATTCTTCTCCTCCGTTACCAACCGATCAAGTAGTTGTATTTATGGATCGGATACGTGTTTTTCAGGTTATTTTATTTCATCTTATGTTATCAAACAACCCTTTATTATATAAGAATATAGGTTGATGTATAAAGTTTGCTTGACTTCAGCGTACATTTTAGACTTACGATATTGCACTGTAATTTTTGGATGTTTAAGCCTATTTAAGCGAAGTAAAAGGCGAAAGAAAAAAAAAAACTTTCTTTTAAAAGTGACTTAGAGTTGTGTGTATGTTGATATCAAACTTGTATGCGATTCGCTATCGAAAAATTAAATTTTTTTTGGCAGCATATTTTTTTTCTTTTTTGGTACGAGACACGCAGATTTATTTTAGGGCCAAGTGGAAAGATTAAAAGCATTGCAAATGGATCCAGCTGAATTTTGCAGTTTGAAAGCAGTTATATTATTCAGTGTTGGTTAGAATTTTTGGCGTTTCATATCTTTTTTGTTTTTCACTTACATTGTACTTATACTAAGTTTTTAGGATATGCAATTTAGAGTGAAATTTCGATGGAAGAGTCTTTCTTGATCATAGATAACGTAAGACTTTATTAGTGTTTTTTCTTTTTAATTATTATTTTTTTCACATTGAACACTTTACTCATCATGGGAAATATAACAGCACTGATGTTTGAAAACATTTTTTCACTTGTATAGGTTTCGAAATGAAAATTTTTAAAATTGACAATATTTGAATATGCTTCCAACTTTATTTATTATTAAAAAATTCTAAGAATTCAAAATATGGGATACATTATATATAATAAATTGCATTCACACTCGGAATGCTTCGCGTCCGTTTAGTGTCAAGGGCTGAGAAAATGTGTGAAAGAAAAGGTGAAAGGCCTTAAAATAGGATGTTGAAAGATGATCTAAGAAAAAAGAGATATATAGGTCAACAAAGTGCCGATTTCTTGCTTCTCAATGCAAATAGGACATAATTTAACCAGAGAATGGAACAATGGCTGCATCAAGTGAATTTGCGAGAATGAGTCATAATTGTCGCTTAAATTATAAAGTCGAAGCATTTGGGGCAATAAATTTCAATTTAGAGACAATCTAATTTTGATCAGTTACAGTTTAGAAGTATCAATCAGTTTTGAGCATTAAGCAGTGATTCTGTAATAGCTACAAACGATCAGGTACTTACGGAATGAAGTAGTCTGTCTTTATTCATGTTTTGCATAGCACAAGAGCCTAATTTCCATGACGTATAGTAATGATGATCTGTTTTGACATTCAAACATTCGGCAGTATTTGATTAGTCACAGCAGATAGCTTTAGAAATATCAAAACCTTTCGGTGTGCACATGCTATCTTCTCTCTTTCAATGAATCAGTTGTCATTTTTGTACACAGAAATGATTTTAAGAAAGGGTATTGGAAATGTTTTGAGTGTGAAGAAGAAGGAAAGAAAACGATCAAAATTAATTTTCTAAAATTTTATATAAAATAAGGTGAGGAAAAATGCAATACTGCTGATGTACGTTTCGGTTTTTTTTATTTGATTGTTTTTTTTTTTGATTGTCATTTCAAAAAGTATTTTTGGAACAGCTGCGCTTCAAACTTGTTGATTGATGTGAATGAATGTTTGTATACTTCAGAAACGACTGTTAGAGATTTCTTACGGCTCCGTACAGAATGATGTTGCAATATAAAGCTCAATATTTTTATCCATTTAAAAACCACAATGTCTTAGATTATAGAATGGAAAATACTGATAACAGGAAAACATGACAGTCTTTTCAAATAAAAAAAAATGATAGCCCTACAACATTTTTTGCAGATTGTTGTGGGCTAAATGATGTTGTACGAGTGGAAACTATACAAGAAAAGGTTCAATCAGCATTGGAGGAATATTGCAGGACGCAAAAAAAATTGCAGGTCTATTTGTAATTGTTTGAGAAGGGTAAAGAAGAAAAAAGCTTTATAAAGTATTATCTAGTAATTTTTTGTAATTGTTAAGTAAATGTTTTATATGGAAATTTATTAATAATAAATTGTTAATTTGGATTAAAGTAAAATGTCTGCAAAAGGAAATCAGATTGTTATTTAGATAGGACGATTCGGTCGCTTATTATTGCGGTTGCCGAGTTTAAGATCGATTAGTGCATCTGTAATCGAGCAGTTATTTTTTGTAAAATTAGTTGGGGAAACACCAATCGAATTTCTACTCAGGGATATGCTTGGAGCGCAAAACGAGAATGTTGTCAAACCACTTGTTTGGCCTTGTCAGCTGCGTTCATGATTCTTTCCTGTGTCAGCCAATTATAAAAAGTCTTTGTCTGTTAGGTTTTGTATACTTTTTTGATGTGTATTTGAACTTTTTTGCAAAAATAACTTTTCATAGAGATAAGAGAAGTGTTCAAGACGTGTGATGGAAGTTCAGTAACTTGGCTATGTTTGTTTCCAATTAGGATAATTGTATGAAGATTCAAGAATAACTGTTTGTAAATACAGATCAATGTCTTTCACCCACAACGACTACAGTTTTTTCTCCCTCGTTTCATTTTGCGAATTCTATGAATTAATGAGATACCGCGTTGTATTTAAATGATGAATAATTTAGAGATCTTCAATAGTAGATATTGCTTAATTACTACTAAATTTGATTAATTCTTGTCAAGTTAGAAAATCATATTGCAACGTTTATGACAGAGTTGAAATTTGGCGGCTTGCTTGAATAATAAAATGTGCTAAAATTATTTTGAGTTACACTACCATAAAATAGCTTTTTAAAAAGAATGATAAGTCGCTGAAAATATCTCGGAAAATTAAAAAGTTGAAACTCAATTTTTGTTAAAAAAGTAGACATACACATTATGAGCAGTTTGATTAACCAGTTATTGACTCATGCAGCCGAAGATTGCTATTTTATTTTCGTGCAACTCTTATACCCAAGCAACTGCCCAAAGTTTTTGTGACAAGTTTTTTTCCCTAACTCATTTGTACAGAATTTTCCTGGACTCCAGATTGTATTTTATCCATTTTACTTTTGTTTCGTTTGTTTACTAATACTTTTATGTAAATTTATTTTATATTTTTTGCTTACTTCTCAATTTATTTCTCTCAATTTATTTTCATTCTTTTGTATTTACGGTACTCTTATTATTTTCTCTCTCTTATAAAAACAAAATTTGCTCTATACAATATCAGACCGGTTTTTTTTCTCATTTATGGTTAATAGTAATTTTGCTTTGGAATATGCAATAATTTTTAAACACTCTTGTACATTTTGTTCGGATAATTGCAATGACTGCATTATGGATCGATTATTGTCTGAAATATTATCGGTGAAGGACGTAAGATTTGAAAACAGGCAATTTAACTGTGCTTAGTTCATATTCGCTTTACCACAGACTTTTCTCAGTATCTGTGAATCCAGTAGTCTCTGTCAATTATCCTTGGAGTAATATGCGTTTTTTGGTTCATTTAATTTCTTCTTTTTCAATTTAAATTTAGTTTACGTTAACCAAAAAATCATTTTCTGCTAGTCATTGGAAGCACACAATCTGAACTTTAGGTATGCATAGGATGATTGATGCTGATTGTCTTTGTACTGTTTGGAATACTTATGTCAAACATATACTTTTTGACTTGTCTACTTAGAAATAAAAAAGGATGTAAAGCATCACATTTTGGAATCGAAAAATTGAAATTTTGGAACATGTTGATGAAATGATGAAGTCTCAGTAATGGAAAATGTATCCTTAATTCAGCAGTTCCTGATGATTCACATCATGATTTTAAGTGTAGCTCCATGCATGCGATTCTACAAATAATCATTTGATAAAAAAAAATTCCCTCTGTTGCTTTAAATGAGTTGAAAAAAAATATCATTTACAAACTGCGATCGAGTCGTTCTCGGGATTTGCAAGAGGGAAAGGAGTGTGTGGACTGAGAAGTCGATACAGGATGTAAATAAGTCGATACGAGATGTAAATTATCATTGTGACTGTGCATGTTATTTACTTTCTGTTATTTCGGGACAGGAACAGGACAGGATATAACTGGAATAAAAGGAAACAAAACAGAACAGGAATGGAATTAAGCGGAATAAAGGCTTGGTGGAAGAGAAAGATGAACCTGCCTGGCAGGTTTATGATATTACCATTGGGAGCTTCTTCATCCTTTTATTCCAATTTCATTTTTCTAGCTTTTGCTAAATCTGTGATATCACCATAAATGTGACTCTAATGTTTCTAATATCTGAAAAGTAATTTGAAATTTGCTTTGTTATTTGTATGAAATTAGTGTGGAATATTTCTGCAAGGGTTCCTTTTCTGGTTAATGTATCGGTGATCCAGAAATTCTAACTGAGAGATTCTGGTTTTTTCTGATTTATCACTAACTGAATTAAGGAGTTACTGCATCATATCCACTTGCATTACTCTTTTCCAATAGTCGTAGTATTGGTAGCATTAGAAAGAAATAGTGCAAAACAGTGACCTTCATCTAATTTTTGCCCCAATTTTTTTTTTAAGTTTTCTCGCATGTTTTGATGATTTTTTTGGGCCTCATACAATATTTTTTTCTAAACGCAACTATGAACTTTTATGGCTCGTTGGTTTTTTTTTCTTTACGTCCTTTTTGTCCACAGGCCTAATCTATCATTTCTTGCAACACTTCTCATCGGAATTGACTTTGAATATCGGGCAACATAGCGAGCTTATTTCGATTTTATTAGCTCAGAATTCAAGATTGCAAGGTAAATGAAGTTCCATTAGTTAATTTGTCAATTAAGAGGAGTTTTCGAGAAAGACAATGTTTCGCAATTGTATTGTGTGCCTAATTTCATTTCGCTTATTTTTGAAACAGGAGCATCTTAAAAATATTAGTGGTAGAAATGAAAGCTAAAATTAAAATTTGATAATTTAGGAAGTTCGGCATGATTTTTTTCCAATGATGGCTTTAATTTTTCGTAATATTAAAAGTATTTTAGAACATTATATTAAATAATATTAAAGTATTGCGGCCTTAATTTTTTCAATGACTTTCTCCTTTCCCGCATTTTTGCTGATTTTCTATATTCAGAAATAATAACGAGATCTGCTTCGAAATCTGGTTTAACGCCTTAAAAAAGCATACGAAAAGCATACGAAAAATATGATGGCGAATCGGCTGGACTGCTCTTTGAATGGAAAAATTTCTCAACTAATAATGATGTTAAGAATTTTTTGGGAATCTTTAGAGGTAGTACGATGTTATGCAGGTAAACTTATAAAGCTAACTCAAGATGATTATAAGCTATCCGAAAGTTAATGGTCAGTTCTATAATCACCACAGAAAATATTTAGTCAAGCTTGAAAATTGTTCAAATTGTTTCCAGGAAGAAAAAGTAAATAGTTACCTTAAATAAATTCTTTTCTGGAAAAAAATCGAGAATGCAATTCTTTGCTGAAAAAGTAAAAAGCTTTGAAGAAGAAGCGGTATAGATATTGGCGAAGGGCTAATTTGAAAAAAAATTGGAATCCGAATTTTAATCGTACTGGATGTTCTAAGAGGTTTACTTGATATAAACTTATACAGTTCTTATTTTTTGCGGACATATGAGACCAGAAAGTCCAAGTTAGGCGCAAATTTAAGTGAAATTTTAAATCTTGCTAAGTTTTGGAGTTTATAAATGACAATTGGTTGACACTTACAAAAATCCTAGAAATTTAATCGTAAAAAAGTCAGTTTAATTATGCATTCTGAACGATATAATTTACTGAACAGCTAAGTTCCACGTTACCCGCAATTTTACTATTTCATATTCTTATGCTGTGGTTTGTATGTGTGGAATAGCGAGATGCATTTTTCTTAAATATCAATTTTCATTTAAATGTCAATTTTTTATTTTTTTAAATGCCAATATTTTTTTCTAATGATCTCACTTTAGCAAGTGAGTTTGAAAATTAGATTCAAATATTTTAGGAAATGACATTTACAGAACATTAAGCATCAATGTAAATCATTCTAGCGTAAACAGATGACACCAGTTAAATTCGCAGTTTTCTTTGATTTAATGTTATCCGACATATATTCACATAAACACTGTTAAAAAAAAGATGCGCACTGCAAAAAAGATTCATTGCATTGCAATATTTTTACATAGTTGCAGGTCAATCGGTTAGTGACAATTTTAAGCTTAGTTATGAGTTCAAGAGTAAGTTAGTCTGAATTTTTCATTAGTTGTTTGTTTCTAAATTCTTTCGTATTGATAGTAACAATCACCATTTGTGGTATCCATAAAAACATTTTGCTAATGGATAATTCGGATTTAGCCCGATTTGGCTTCCTGGATAGATTAATCCAAGCTAACGGGATAGATTCATCCAATTCATCCAAGCTAATTAAATTTATAGTAAACGTTTATACAATGATTTATCGACCAGAAACTTTATTGATGGATAATCGCTATAAATTTTGGCTTTATGGTAACAAAACAAAACTTCCTATAAATAATCAGCATTTGTATGTGTTCATTTACACTAATATAACGATTAGCATTTGAGCGAATGAGACTTCTAACTTAGCGAAATTTAAAAAACAAAAGTACAAACAAAGGTGCGAATGCATCTGATATCATTATGGATAACAAGCGTCATATATAAAGCTGTCAAATCTTGAAAGCATTGTTGTTCGATTACTGATATAAAGAATCGGTGTTCAGGAAGAGAACAAGAAGGAAAGGAAGATTAACCAAAACTATTTCGAATATGGCTGAATCAGTGAATTTGTTGTAATAAATTATTTGTTCAGAAATAACAGCCTAAAGAAAGAGAATAATGCGACATTTCTAGTGGAAAAAAGAAAGTTTTATCAGCGCTTCTTTTCTCGGATAAGCTTTTACTGGAAAGAAATTAATTTATATATTTTTATGTACAGCTGATTCATTTATAAATGGCTTCGGATTTGCATTATTAGCATTCTCAGTATTTATGGAATGGACGTTTGAACTGAGGGCCAATTCTTCTGATTCATTCAGTGTTTATGGAATGGACGTTTGAACTGAGAGCCAATTCTTCTGATTCACTCAGTGTTTATGGAATGGACGTTTGAACTGAGAGCTAATTCTTCTGATTCACTGAAGTATTGCATGAAACATGAAATATTCGAGGAAATTCACTTGGTATTAGTGTTGTTATTGTTGGATTGTCTTCCATAACCTGATTACCTGATAACATCGCTTTGTGCATGTTCTCTCTGTTTATCTACATTATGTTTTATTTTCTAGCATTCCATCCTTTTTAAAATTTCACTTTAATGGCAGATTCGTTTCAAAATAATCGTTTAATACTCTATTAAGATACTTGTACCTTTGGTATTTATTAATTGTACGGTAATATGGTTAATTATCGTAGTATTTTGTGCGTTAGCTGGTAAGGTATTAGTTGGCAGGTTGAGTGCAGTTAGATTTTATTTTCGAGTAGTGGAAATGGACATAGAAGGGATTGTTTTAGGATAGTTTTAGTATTTTGTTTTAGTATGTAAGAAGTGATGAGAAAATTAGAAGTATTGAAAGATGCGTGCTTGAATAATCATTGAATAATTTATAAACTTTATGAAATTGCAGATATATTCCCATGTCTTGGCTTGCAAAAGTATCACACATTGCTGGTCGTGCCGAAGATTTGCTCAATCAAATTGATCAAAATGCTGCTGTCGTATGATTTCTTCCTAATATCTTATTAATTTTTTCAAGAGTATAAAAAATCAATCATGAAATGTTACAATAACTGGGTACTACTACACTCAGTATACCAACAATGATTGATAAGTAACCGTTAATCAATAGCTACTTTATAACTTCCTTAATGTCTAAAAACTTCAGATTTCCCAAAAAATTGTTGCCAATATTAAGCAAAAATGATTATCAAGCATATTTTGAACATTACTCATGAATAGAATTAATGCTTTGAAGTTGGTAGAAAGCAAACTTTCCACTTAGCTAGCTTGTAAGTAACATAAAATAGTATTTAAAAAATTCACGTTGAAGAATATTACAATTTCAGGCATTAAAAAACACACGGAAAGGTATTGGTAAGAGTGATTCATCAATGAGTTTGTTAGACACTGAAAGGCAGGGAACAAGATTGCCGCAAAAACCTCAATCGGAAATTATAGAAACAACAAATAAGCATCACGTAAGGTATGTTAGTGTAAGAAATAGTAGTTATTGATATTTAAGCAATATTTTCGTTTTAATTTACTAGCCATGGACACATTAAACATTGACTTCACAACTTCACAACTTTTTTGTTTGAAGCATAAGATTTTGTGTGACGTAAGTGGAGAAGCTCTCAGCTCTTGTGAAGAAAACTTTAGTATGCCTAGAAATAACAGTTTGTTAGTTCTTTGAGGAATGCTTAGTGTATTGCCAAGATTTATTTCATTTAGTGATGCACTAGTTGTCCCAGTGATTTGCATCACTTCATCTTCATCAGTGTCACGTTAACTTGATAAAAATTTTTGGAATATATCCCGTTGTGTTTTTGTACTTCTCATTGATAGCCAAGAAAAAAATTTAAATCACAATAAGATGCCTAGATGTATCTTTGTGAAAGAAACAATGAAATTGAAGTGCTTATTGAAGAAATCTTCCAAAAAGTAGTAGTTGAATTGAACTGCACCATTAGTCGTACTATTAATCGTACTTGTTCGTTCACTGTAAACATTTGTCTTTATTGGAAGCATTAGTCATAGTTTTGTTTTAATTTTGAATTATCTCACAAAAATTTTCATTATGATTTTTGCAGGACAGATCATACATATTCAGTGTCAGGCAGAATTCGTCATAAAAAAAAAGATGATGAATTGATCGCTTATCTAAATAACTCAAATGAAGCTACATCAAGCCGTTGTTCTTCCGTTGCGAGTTGTTTTTCAAATCCTCAGATTGCAAGTGAAAATTTAATATATTTTTGTCTTTATCAGAAATATTTGTAATTTCTGCTTCATCGGGGCATAAAATTTTGTATGAAAACTAAAACTATTATTTTTATATCTGTGTTGTGTTTTACGATCCATATCCGTCTTCTTTTTTCTACAGATGGTTTTAGGTTCTTCGGTTTTATCAAGTTGAGACACCATTTCTTATTTTCGAAATATACTGCAGTGCATTAGCAAGTGTGATAGAGTACCTTATTTAAATTTCAGATGCCATGCAATCAACACCCGAATCGTATACAACTGAGGAATATTTAAAGGCACAGTATTTGGAAACTATGAAATGTTTGCAAATAAAAGAAAGTCAGATAGCTGTGATGTCTGTTCGATTGCAGGTAAAATTTATTACATATTTAACGTTAGTTTATTTAATCGAATGGTCATTTAGACATATTTGAGGAAGCAGAAGAAGCCAATATCAAGAAAGATATGCAAATAGCAGAAATGAACAAAGAAGTAAAGTTAATGAAGAAAGAATTAGAAGCGGCAAATAGCGACAACGCGAATAATCAGTCATCCAATTTGACAAAACTTCAATATGAGTATGACAGAGAAAGGGAAGAATTCGAAAAAAGAGAGCAAGGTTATGTGAAACGGTTAGAATTAACAAATAGCGCCAATTCGGAGAACGAGAAAGAATTGCAAGAGCTGAGGACGAAAATTCTGAAAATGGAAATAAATGAGCAAAACTTAACAGAAGAGGTGTGCAAATTTTGATTTTTTTTTCTTTAATTTTTCTTTGATTAATTTTGTACTGATGATTCTGTCATTTATATACTCAAAGAAATTGCAGATAAGACTTGCGAAGTACAATCTAGAAGCGAACAAACATGAATTTGATGAGTACAAAGAAAGAGCCCAAAAGATTCTGTTTGCGAAGGAAAATCTCTTAACATCTTTGAAGGAGGTCCAACCCAGATGATTTTTTTCGAACAGTTAATTTTGTATTGTTTCTTGGATTTGAAAACTTAGGAGATTAGAGTTTGTACACAAATAAATTACAAAAGACAAAGTGTTTCTGTCCGACTGTCGGAAAATAATTCAATTTAGATTAGAACGTTTCAAATTAAACCAGAATCCAGGTTAGAATTTGATATATTTGTTGCAGCAGTGCTTACAAGCATACATCATTGATTAATTGTGATTATATATTATAATTTATTGCTGTAATTATCATTGTTAGTTTTGCATTAAATCATTTTTCTTCTACAGAACATTTATTTAATTGAAATAAGAACAATATTTATACTTTTAGTCTTGTTTCACAGTTTGCTACTTAGGATTTAGTCTAATTTCAAATCATATTTCTAGAATTCTTCCACTGGAGCAGATGGTGTAGTAGACAATGTCGAACTGAAAGAACTACAATGTGAAATTGGTCTGTTAAAGGATGATCTTCAACATTCGCAATTTGTCATCCATAATCTTAAAGGAGACATACAAGTAATTGCAGTCTTGATTTTCATTTTTTCTTGAATTGATTTTAGAATTCCATACTTAGCTTTTCGATCCAAATAAGCGAAATATTGACTCAGCGGCTTTTTTAAGTTTTAGATATTCTGGATCATCCGATTCTTGAAAAATATATTAGAAATTATCTTTTTCAGAAATTTCATATACTATTTTCAACACAATCAAAGAGTATTTTTACTGCTTGTGAAGCGAGAGCAGGATACGTTTCTCACAGCTTAATTTTTTGAGGAAATGGAAAACAGATTGCGTGATGAACAACGAGCTTCTGGAGCACAAAGAGAAAATCTTTTAAAGCAAATACATCACCATTTATCTCAGGCAAACCTTTACAAAGAGCAAATGGAAAGAACTCAGCTAGTTAGTACTTTGCTTTGTTGAATAGTTTATTTGATATAAATTTGATTGTAATGGACATTTCTTGTAAGTTGATTAGTATGGATTTCTTGTCTGGATAGCTTGTGCTGAGTACATTCTATTATTAACTCTTTCGTGTCTTTATACATGGAGTAACATTATTTCTTATTAACTTGACTATATCACGATGGAAGTTTTTTTAGGAATATGATTTTTTACAAACGGAAATGCGCAGACAGGACGAAGCAGTTGAAAGAAAACTTGCTGAAAAGGACATCGAATTAACAAAATTAGCAGAAGAAAAGAAGACAAGCAAACGATACGAAATTGGTGAAATGGAGCAAAAAATTTCACTTTTAAGTGAAAAATTAATTTCGAAGCAAACAGCTATCGAAAGGATTGAAAGTGAAAAACGAGCACTGGAGTTGCGACTTGAACGCGCTGAAGTTATTTTTTTTTCTCTGAATTTTAATGCGGTGTCATACTTCAACTTCAATCGAATTAAATCAAGCATTTACTATTTGTTTTTAACCTGTCATTCAACAGATTTTCATAAAATATATTTACATGATAGTGTTTCTGTTTCCTTTTGATTAACTGGATAAAGTGGAAACTAGCTAAGCAGAAATAATGCTATGCAGTTCATCTATGAAGTACATTTTTAATGCTCAAGCTCAATTACCTTTTTTTGTTGAAATTGCATGATTTCAGCTTGCGTGTAGAAATGCTGAAGCAGCTGCGATTAAAGCAGTTACGATTGAAATGCACGAAACAGGTGTCAATGCAAGCAATCAGAGTTACTCGTTACTTACAATTTCACATTCGGATAACATGCTTATTCGCACTGCTAAACTTACACTGCAAAGTTTTGATCGTCTTGGGTAAGAATTTTACTGATTTTGATAACTTTCGGGTGAAGTTTCAAAGCATTTAATAAATGTTTATAACTGCAAGATAATGTATGCGAGCTTGTCTAACTAATGTCATTTTGCAATTTAACCGGAAGATAACTTGTTTGGCTATTTTCAACTTAAAGTTCACGCACAGTGATAATTTAATCAGTGATAAATCGACATTGATAATTTAATTGTAGAATAATTTTGGTCTTTTCATTATACGCAATTCCATATTTGAGCTCTTTTTCTTGATTTTATATATTTTTGCATACATGCGTATTCGTCATTATGCTTACCATATTCTAAGATGTATTAGTTTATGCATTTACCTTACTTACATTTAAATCATGAGTATAAATTAACCTTCTTGTGCTGATTTTGCCAATTCTTGTGAGGCTTACAAAGGCTTTTTTTCAGGTTACGTTTAGCAGTATTTATACGCAACCCCATGTTCCGTTTTCTTTTCTTCATCTATTGTCTACTGCTACATATATGGGTATTCTTTGTTCTGTTTACTTATACACCTGAAATACATCCCCTATAACATTGCCGCCGATATTCACTGCATTGCTTGTCAAATTTGTTCATAAGCGTTTTTATTCTTATATCGAAAATATTTGTGTGCGTAAGGAAGGTTTTGTTTATATAATTTAATGAGATTAACTTTCGATTAGCATTTCGATAGACATATGCAGAAATATTAGTTGTGATGTTTTTGCAAAAAGCCTTTTCTTTCTTGACAGTTTTGATCTCATTTTTGTGGAGGCTATGTTTAAATAGATTCTCTTTCTATTTCTTTGTTTAAAAATTATATAAGAAACTGTGATTTTCCATCCCATATTTTGGAAGACGTAATTTTTTGTGACTTTTATGACTTTTATGTGCCAAAATAAAGAATTAATAAAATTACTTGAATGTACAGTTTTTGAAGCAGTTTTTGCATCTGATCATTATATATTCATACAACAAAATAAAATGATAATTTTCACGACTGAAAATTAGTGCATAAATTTTCTGAAATTCAGAATTGAGATGTAAGCACAGCTGAAATTCTGCCCGGTGATTGATGCTTTTATAGTTATTGCGTTTCATAGGCTGCGTTATTTTAAGGATCAAGCAATATTGACTATATCGTACAATTTATAGTGGGAATCGGAGATAAAACTAATTAAAACGAGGTTATTACCCGCGTGTTCGACGTGTTGCTCACGCATTAAAAAGTGATGGCTTCTACGCTGCAGATTCCTCAATCTTTACGTTCAATTGCACATTATGTGAAAATAGGTGCTGAAAATGCAGATCGTGACCCGATCATCCATTATTGGTGTAAGTTTGAAATGCTTTTGAGGAGTTGAAGCAGAATTTAATTACGAGGATATATAGATTTGTACTTAATAATGTTTTTTACTTCTACAAAGATTTTAGGATTTCATAAATGAAAGGATCTACCGTTCAGGTCTGTTTTATGCAGTACAAACTGGAATGGATATAGATCAGAAGTCTCCAGAAGCTTTGCAGTACCTTATGTCTTTGCTTTCAACTTTGGAAGATGTAAATTCTCGATAAGTCTTTCATTCTTAATTTACTAGAATTTAAGTCAAAAATGCGGTAATTTAATTGTCTAATAACTAAAGATGAAGAAGAAATTGAGTGGACAAGAAGCGCTGACGCAAGACCTAGTAGCACAAGCTCATATCGAGAATTTTGCAATGAAACTGTTTGACTATGCCGATAAAAATGATCGCCAGTCGAATTTTACAAAGTAATTTTTCTTAGAATTTCACAAATTTTCATGGAAATACTTTTTGCTTGATTAGAAATGTATCTTAAAGTTACTGAGTTGTGAAAAATGCTTTAAGGAAAAACCCTGTTTGTTTCTTGATTTTTTTTTGTTTCATTTCGTTTCGTTGTGTATTAATTTGTTCTGTTTACAATTTTCAGAAGTGTTATTAGAGCTTTTTATATGGCTGGACATTTAATTGATGTTTTAACTCTTTTTGGAGAATTGGATGAAAATCTCATTGCAACCAGAAAATATGCTAAATGGAAGGTATTTCTTTTTCTCATTTCACACTTATTGTTTTAACTTTGTCTAGTATTCATTTAACATATACATATGTCTTAAGTCCGATTTCTGAATTTTGTTGTTTGTATTATTAAATAATATTAATCGATTTATACTGTTTTGTTTAAGCAGCGCTTTAATTTTTTAAATAAGAATATTTATTTTAAATAAGAATAACATGGGTATATTTCAGGCTACATACATACACAGTTGTATAAAAAATGGCGAGATCCCAAAACCTGGATCAGCTGGTGGTCAAACTAATAATTTGAAAGATTTTGATATGAAGACCTCGCAAAGTATACTTTATTTTCATTGTAAAAACTTAATCTCAACTTTATATTTTGAAACTTTGCTAAATTTAGTAATGATCTGTCGTATTTCCGCACTTGCTTTATAAATATTTAAAATGAAGTTTAACTTTTCCTAAAATTAATATTCTTTAGATGAAACGAAAGAAGAGCTTCACTCATCTACAAGTGGATCTCTTCAACCGAACATTTCATTAAAACCTGTTGCTCCTCCGCGTACAATAACGGATTCAGCCCCAACGGTAGCAACCAGATCATCACAAGACGTGTCTGTGAATAGTGGAAGTGGCAAGTTAACCTTTGATGATTATATGGAAGCGCAGAAGTATGCGAAATATGCCGTAAGTGCATTGAGTTATGAAGATTCCGAGACGGCTATCGAAAGCATGATGAAAGCACTTGCAATCTTGAAGAAATGAAGGATCGGTTTTTCGCAAAATTATTATGAAATGGTGTGGATAGTAATTTTCAGTTTTTATATTTGTCAAATTCAGTTGCTTGTTTCAACATTTTTGACTGTGTGCAATACGTTGGGAAAATGGTTTTTCAATGGTAATCTTTTAAATTTCACTTTTGAAAATGTAGAGTAAGTGCCGCTATTAAAGTTATTTATTGGGTTGAAAATTTCATTGTGTGTGGATGGTCACACTTGATACTCTACGCTTTAACTTTTATTATTCATTTTCATTGTAGTGCATAATTATTTTAGTCCATTTTGTAATTTACTGTTTGTTATATGCAAATTTCGACGGCTATAATAAAAACTTTAAAATTATTAACTAGTTTTGATGCAAAAATTGCATATATTTCGGCTTTTTCGTTTTTTTCTCATATCTGATTACTAGTTGTATGTGGCTAATTCATGGCAGATACGGATTTGTTCCAATTAACTATTTTAAATAGTTTAAAATTATTGTACATAATTTTTTAAAATGGAGTTGGAGAATGTAAGTGCGAGCTTAATGATTATTATTGTATGCTTTGTTTTTGGTATTCTTCTAAAGTAGGCGTCTCATATTTCAGTGATAGAGAGCTTTTGAAATGTTGATCTGGTTTAACAGTCGTCAGGCTATCGAGGAAGTTTTTAATATTTGAAGCATTTACTTCTATCTTTTGAACGTTGAAATCTGGTCTGAAAATCCCTATTGCAAGTAACAATCACAGCAATATGGAGAAAAGGACCAAAGCTAGACGTGAAGATTATTACCCGTTAGAGTATGTCTTTTGTTTGTGTATTCTGATTATTAATTTGTCACTTGAAAATTAGATTTTATCCCATTCAATGTGAAATTTCATTTTTATTTGCTGGTTTGGACGAGTTGAATAAGTTCAGCATTTGTTTCTCATTTTCCTTTTAGAACAAAAGAACGATCTAAGAAAGTGATTGTATTCAGCAGGAAGGCAAAAAATAAAAATAAGAATGGACATCGTGTTAAGAAAGAAATGCCTGCTGTATCTCCATTTACAGGTAATTTCTTTAATTTTTAATTATTTTTAAATTCTGTTTATATTTGAAAAAAACTTTTTTAGTTTGATGCATTGTCTCAGATTTTCTTTATAGGTATTTTTAAAATGGCACTAACTAAAATATGACAGTTATTAAAATACAATTCGCAAATTTTTATCGTTTGGAATGCTTATAGAAATTTAGCAGGTTCCATTTTTCACATTTAGGAGAACATGCAATTTTCGCAGTACCGCTTACTTTGGCTGTTTTACGAATGGGTTCTCATGATGGAATTCCATTACCGGTTGTTGTTAGGCAATGCATCGATTGCATTAACGAGAAAGGTGCTGCTATTCTCCTTCGTTTGGCATTTTAATTGCTGTAATTAATTCTGATAATGTCCTGACGGAATCATTAAGATTTTTCCATAAGTTTTAATAAGCATAAAATTGATATCTGTTAATACAATAAGCTTTATGGGATTATGAGTACGGAGACCCAATTGAGGACTGTGTGTCGAAGGAATTCATCGGATTTCTGCGCCGAAAGCAAATTTGGACAAGCTTGAAGAAGCAGTAAACTCGAGATACCTTATTCAATTAGAAGATATTCACGATGCCTCGGGATTACTGAAGAGATTTCTGCGCCAACTTCCGGAACATATTTTAACTAATAAAAAGCGACCAATATTTGAAAAAATCGCTTCAAGTATGTTTCGCTTCAGCTTACAGTTACCTCCTTCATGTCTTGTTTATATCTTTGTTGCTATCTGTTCTAAATTATATAGAACAGTGCAGTCAGCTTTGCTTTTAGTCTTTCAGTTATAAAATCGATTTGTTCAAATTAATGTGTTTCATTTCAGAATGTCCATGCGGACCAATGTCACCATGTCGTTGTTTGGTAGCAGATATGTTGAAAGCGCAATTGATTTCGCTACCAGAAGAAAATTACATGTTATTAGCATACATATTCATACATTCTCAAATGGTACTGCAGAACAGTGATAAAAATAAGATGGGTATTGCTGCACTTGGGTTAATTCTGCAGGCCACGCTCAATATATCACAAGCTCTTGTTCGAATATTCTTACTCAATGCATCCGATGTCATCCTAATGAAATATCATTCTTCTTCTGTAAGCCATCTTTGGAAAAAATTATTTTCCTTGAAATTTCCTCATATTATTGAAATTTGTAGTTAAGCTTTGATTTCTATTTCTCTGTAAGTTCAAATACAAAACAATTTTAAGCGGTATAATAAACAATCAACAAATATGCTATTATTATCAAAACATATGGAGAATCTGAATTTTAGTCCATGTAATGAAAAAGTTTTATTTTTTTAGTGGAAATACTTTTTCGAATCAGACTTTGATAGTATCTTTCGTATCATATTTCAGATGGTGTATCTGTTCAAAGATGTTCAAATCAAACGGTAAGTTCGCTTCGTTTTAAGCACTGTCTTTGATTAGTCCACTCAACTTTGAGCGATTTTTCAGTTTTGGATCGCTTGTTACTCTGAGAAGAAAATTATTAGCAGTTGTATAAGTGGTTTCTGATGTAGAAATTTAATCTTCAGTCAGAGTTTTATTTTGCAAAGCTGGAGTTCCCAAAAAATCCTCGATTTTGAAAGGTAGATTTTAATAAAATTACGATTACTTACATTTTACCGCACATTTCAAAACTGTTTCGTTTCTCTGCTTTACTCTTTTGTTTCTACAAAATTTTCGTGTGGTTAAATTACAGCTTTTTATTAAAATCGCATTGACTACTTTTTACTTAATGTAATGATAACTGAGCCACTCTTGACAAGTGAATTCGAAAAAAATAGTTTTCTTGTCTTAAATATGTGGATTTTTGATAATTTATGTGAAAAAAAAAATGAAAGGATTACTTACTTTTAAATGTCGGATGACAGCAACAATGATAGCATTAGAAATGATTGTTAGCGTACCAACAGCAATAATTATCGGTGCAGAATTGGTTTTGGGTTGTTCAGATGCTAATTCAGTTTTCATATTCACTTGATATAAGACAAGTGTAGATTGAGATGTATTTTGGTGATGCTCGAATTTTTTGTTTTCATCACCAATTAAACCATCTTTCTGGAATGATTCAATAAGGCTTTATTATGCCAGATTTATTTTAGATCGAATTTAAAGTCTACGTGTGAGTATTACACTTCTAGATTTTTTAAAAAACTCATAAAAAAAAAACTCAATATTGCCGAAGTGTGCAGATCAGAGTTGTGATGAATATTATGACAGTAATAAGCACATTTAATTTCTAGAAAAATTAATGTATGTTTCAACTCACGGCTAGTAATTTGTTGAGAAGGTCTGTACTGATGTCCTCTAGTTTTATGTCGTTATCCACTGTTGAAATTGCTGATGTTGTTGAGTTGATAACATCATCGCTTGAGTTATATATCTTGAATGAATCTTTTATTACATTCATTATAGTTTGCCCTTTTAAACTATGCGGACGATTACAGCTTGTTTCGTTCCCGTGCAGTAATATGAAGTCTTGATCTAGCAGAATTGCTTCTTTGTGCTTCAGTTCGATCTCTTCTACTACTGAAATTAAAGAATGATTCATTTTTATTCGTTAAGCAATAAGGTCACAAATAATTCTGCAGTAGATCAAGTATTATTTTATTTTTTCTCTAGGTTTTCTAGCTTTTAATTCTCTGCTTTTTTGGTATTCCCAATAAAATATATTTACTTAAGTTGAAGTTATTTTATTTAGTTCATTTTAATTGTATTTCAATAAACTTATTAGTTTTCTAGCCTTATGAAATTAAAATTTTAAAAAGATATACCTGCTTCCATATTTTCATCACACAGCCATTGATTTTCCGATAGGTCCAATACACGTAAATTTTTTATGTTTTCTATCACATTTTGTGATAGTGTTGTTAACTGGTTGTCGCGTAATATTAGTTCTTCTAGCTTTTCATTTTGAGTTTCCAAATCGTCTTCATCGATATGTTGTAATTTTCCGCTACTTAAGTCTAATACCTGTAATTTCTTAATTGAATTTGAAAAAAATTTGAAATTTGATTAAGAATTTCATCCCTTTGGATTTATTTTGAAAATTTCGTTACTAATTTTGATTATAAATTTTCATTCAGTTATTATCTTAATATTTTGATTCTTTGACCTTTTTAATTTCTAAAGTCAACTAAAAGAAAGTTTGGATAAATCTGAAAGGTTTCTAATTTTGTTCAGGTTGGAGTACTTCTATCTCAATTGTTACCTTTAGCGAAGGGAGATATCTGAGGGTATTATTAAATTCTGTGATACTTGTTCCACTCATATTTAAGCGGCGGAGATTGCTGAGTCCCTTGAAAGCATCTTCATCGATCTTCAAAATTCTATTTATGTACGGAAATTAAGCAACGACAGATATTATAGTTTTTTTTATGATGCTTTGACAATAGTACCATTTTGTTTATCTAGATTTAGACTATAAGTTCCTTCAAAATGTCGATGATTCAAAACTTGCATGCACTAGTCGTTTATTATGCCGAAGACTTAGGGAGCTAAGTGTCGGACCAAGTTTGAAGAAAGTATTATTTTCCAAAAACGAAAACTCATTCCATCCAAGATCAAGTTCTTCCAAATGTTCCAGTCCATCCCACCAGCAAGCTAAACTTTCATTTAGATAATTTCCAGCAAATGATAGGCGTCGTAGATTTGGTGTCCAAGCGAAACTTCCGCATTCTACTTCTTTCAGCAAATTGATTCGTAAATCAAGCTGTAAATTCCATTTTACATATTAATTGTTTCAAATATTCATTCATGCCCTCTTTACTTCTTTTATTTTAAGTATCCTTCACTTATTCTCATAGATCTTTCTTCTATCAAATGAAAACTGCATTTACCTCTGCAAGCTTCGCAAGACCTTGGAAAGTGTTCTTATGGATAACTGTCAAACTACATTCGGGTAGTAGTAATCTTTCCAATTTGTTCAGTTCTCTAAATATTCCTTGTGTTATATCAGTGATACCATCAGTTCGACCCATATCTAGAACCTGATATATCGATTTCGGCTTGTAAGCACGCTTACTATCAGATATATTTCCATTAAATATTCAGTTCTTGAGTCGCATTTTTATAAAAGGCATGCAGCATAATACACTTTCCTTTTTCGTACTTTTCGTTGTTTTAAACGTTTTCTTAAAATTTCAAAACCATTCAATTTTCATAAGATTTAATTTCTACTTGGAGTTCTTTGAGTTGTGAAATTTCATCGAAAATGCCGTTCAAAAAATTGTGATTTCCGATACTAAGCTTTTTTAAGGAACTGCGAAGTACGGATAATGTCCCATTTTCCAACGATGATATGAAATTTCCTTCTAGATTCAGAGTTTCCAGCTAAAAGTGACATGAAGGATTTAATTTATTTCTTTTGGAAAATCTTCATAAAGCCTTTCGAATCAGGAAATATGGCAAAAAAAGATTAGTGGTGGATATCAGTAACTGTTTTACTCAGACGAAATGCCTATTTAAATCTTTGAAATCCTAGTATAGCTTCTTGCTTTATATTCTAAACATAAAAAGATGGATTTCTTAGGAATAGTTCTTTTCAAAAGCAGCTATTGAGTAGAAATTTGTTAGTAAAGAGACTCACATATTTCAATGTCTGGAAATCAGTTTTCGCCAGACCAGTCAATTTGTTGTTAGCTAATGATAAAGTTCTCAGCTTCGTTAGATTTTGAATTGCTATTCGTGGAAATTGATCTAGGTTGCAATCGGTAATGTAAAGTTCTTGCAAGTGCTCGGTTAGACCGTAAAATGAATCATCCTGAATCTTTAGAGAAACGCTGTTGGCACATTTGTCTGAAATTAGAACCTTCCGCCTAGCAAAATAAACAAAATTTCGACTCAACTTTATGCTATTTGGATTTAGTTGAAGGCTAGATATTGTGACGTTCAGTAAAGAACTGGTAAAAATTGGTTAATGACAAACTAACCAATAGATATGATCTGTATAGGCGCATAAGGACTGTCGAAAATTTTTCCGGGCAGCAAGCCAACATCAAATTTAACACCACTTAATGTCACCTTCAAAATTCATGATTTTGATGAGCGATACCAAAAACTAAGGGAAGTAATTACAGCTTAATTAAATTAGGACGAAATTTAAATTTCATTAAATTTTCTTTGAATTACCAAATTTATAAACTGACAGCTGAAAAAAGTTTTCGGTTCTTTAATTTCTTAAAAAAATGTTAACTAATAGTATTTTAATTGTCACTTATAATATTAAGAATATCAAACTCGTTATGGTGCAACATCTTAAATGATCGATTTTTCGGGTTTTTGATGAAGTGATAAGCCAGTTATTATGACATAGGTATAATCGGTTATTCCTGTTTGTCTTTCCTGATTTCGGAAAGAAACCAACCTGTTGAACACTTTTTTTTGCAGCACTGACAGCAAGGAGTGCTGTCTTGAATTGTTCCATAGTGGAACTGTATAAACAGTTGATATCTACATGACCATTATCTCGAACATTGCAAAAGCAAAAGCTTCCATTATAGAAATCAGCATTTGCAATTATACTAAGGGCAGGACAATCGGGGATTGAATCAGATTCTTGCGCTTCTGCTACAAGTAATATCAGCAAAGTGAACAACAAATAAGAATAAATTAGAATATCTTGAATTTGCAATTGTTTCATATGGACTTTAGCAAATATCGAAGGATGAGTTCTTGCTTGGTCTGATTGAATTTTCGCAGTATTTAGGAAAAGTTGCAGGAATTGAATGCCAAAAAAGGGAAAAATTGATGATTGAAGTAGTGATTTCGTGAATTTTTCGTGGTATCTAGGTACATCAGTCAAAAATACTTCATAGAATTTTCTTCTTGTAGATCCTGAAGTTGATTTAGGATTGCTGACTTCATTTCCGATTACTAATTTCAGTGGAATGATCATCGTAGAAGAATTTTATAGTGCTGGTAATGAAATTGATGGTGTGGTGTATTGTACCAGTCATAGACGACCCAAAATGCGATCCATCTAAAGAAAATGTAATAAATTTTCTCGTATAAGAGATGGCTACTACTACTATCACTACTACTATTCTGGTTTTCTTTGTCATATTCTCTTCACTGTTGTCATCTATGTCATTTCAACATTTTTGCCTGTTATCCTCAAAATTTTTTGCCCAGTAATTTAGAATTCGAGTTTCTTTTTTTTAATCCATATTTCTATGCAATAATTTTTTTGTGGATTTTCATTCAGCTCGTGATGTTTTGTGAGTGAAACATAAAATTTGGATTTATTTAATTAATGGTCTCAAATTATTCACCATTTATTATGATGTCGGATTTCCAAGCATGATAACGATCTATTTTATTTAGACCCAACTACTTCTCCAATTACTTCTTTGTAATACAATTTGACTGAAGCTTATCATTTTACATTTATCGGCTTTTAAAATGGTCCATATCCAATTCTTGGTTCTTAGAATTTTAGAATTTAATTAGTTAATTAAAGTTTAAAAAATTTTAATCATGCAGTATCTCGATAATTTTGTATTTCAAATAACATTACTGAGCTCTTTCTCTTAATTTAAATGTACATGACGTCGAGAATACGACATTTTTAAAAAAGTTTCATTAAAAAACAAGATGAGTGCTGCTTATAAGTAAATTAATCATGAAATGTATATTAATAGCTGTAAGCGGATATGCTTTAAGATATGTGGCACCAAAATCACCAAGGATTATTTGTGAAGGAAATTTATCGGACTCCGAGGAAGAGCTTCGTGCTGAAGAACAGAAACAGCGAAGTCATCTGCAACAGCTTCATCTGCAAGTGAGCATTTAGTGATTGAACCGATTGTATATTAAATTGATTATATGATTACATCTTTTTTAAATCTGTATATAGCAAAAAATCCTTTTTTTTGGCAGTTTTGAAGTAATCGAAAATTTAACCGTAATCAAAATGTTTCGACAGTTTTGAAAATCTCGGCCAAATTTTCACGACTTTCTTGATATTTTGTCTGGTTTCTATATTTTTTTAAACTTGTAGATAGAAGAGCTCCGAGAATTAAATTTACCAACAAAACAAAAAGAAGAGGAGTTGTGGGATGTACAAACTGCAATCACGATGCTTTGCAGAAAAGTAAATGTTTTGTTTCATTTATTATCTGCCATCCGGTTGAAATTGATTGCATATTAAATTGATTATATGATTATTTATTATCAGTATTTCTTATATTTTCTTGAATTCATTCATTTTTAAATCTTTTGATGCAAATTGCATGTTAAATTCTGAAAGTTGTTTAAAAATTCAGCTTCAAGGCTTAATTTATTTAATTTTTAAGCAATAAGCATGTTTCTAGTCCATCTCCAATATTTATACCTATCAGTAATCCAGATGAAAAGAATACTGACTTTAAAGTCCTTCTAAACCTCAAAGTAAAGTTATCAAAAGTATTTTACTAACATCATCAATTAAATTTTTCTTTTCATGTTTTTTAAAGAAATTAATAAAAACTCATATTTAACCGACCATTAATTCTCGAGATTTTTTCTGAACAATTTTCTTTTTTGGACAAATCATCTTTTAGTATCAGTGAAACCTATAAGAAAGAAATTATGAAAACCGTTGTCATTTCGAATTATAAAAATCTTTTCAGAGATGTGTGGTTGGTCGGACATGCTTCATTATGAAATTAAATTGACATTATTAAATTTATTTTTGAATACATTATGTAGATAGAATTTATTATATTATTTAAGGTTAACAAGATGAGAAAAAGAGGCTTCTAGATATCTAAATTTTTGGAGCTTGGAGCTTCAAGTATTTATGATGGTATTGAAGATATCATCATAAATATCTTCGATTCACCTCCTCTATATAGAATAAAAATTAAAAAAAGTTTGAGCTAGTTTTCATAATATTTTAGAGCTTTAATTCTCCAGAAACTTTTAAAACTATTTTACTTTTTAGAAAAATTATTGGTTTCAAATAGATACTTTTACAAATAAGAAAAAGTAAATAAGCTTAACTGAAGTATAGGAAAGAATTTATATTTTATTAGTTAAATTTTAATTTAAACAAAATACATGCAACAATCATTTTCAGCTATTTCATTTGCATCCAATTTTCTTAACATATTATTTATTTAATTATAATCTCAGCTTAGAATTTGAATGTGGCACAAATCCCTGAAATTCTTTCTATAATCCTCTGTCTCGAAGTTTTAAAATGAACAAATGATGGATGCAAATTTTTCTCCACTTTTGAATTTCTTGGTATTTCAAGCAACATTTTGTGAATTTCAAATTACTGACATATAGCAAGATAGTAGTATAGTACGTAAAATATACCTAGATCACACTTTTGACATTATTTGTTTTTTCATCTATGTAATGATTTTTTTGATGTAGTCGATCATTAGTACCCGATATCTGTGAATTTTTGATCTAAAAAATATGCTTCTTTATCTATACTATTTCAGCTTAAAAGTGTACGTATGGGAAATTCAGAAGAAATGAAAACACGAAAAAACGATGGTCCAACGCCAACGCTGGAGATGTTCGAAGAGAAACAGTTATTAGCCACTTGTACAGCTCTACGCGAGGATATAGCTCGTTATAAATTTGAAATAATTGCTTTTGATCAATGTTTAAGTACCATGAATGAAGTAAGACCTTCTTTTTTTTTTTTTTTTTCTTGGACTGAGTTATTTCTACTTCGATGCTTGCTAGTACAATTAAAAGATAAGCTTAAAACCATACATGAAGAAAATGTCTACATGTTGAGCTTGTCAAGAAAATGTTAACTTTGGCGAGCGTCCGTAGTGTGTTTGTTATCATTTAAATAAATCTGTTGAGATCGTGATATTTTGAGTTCTCAGATAGATCAGTTGATAGTACTCTTCAATCTGTATTATTCTTTTCTCTTGATTAATCACTGAGCAATTGCATTTCCTAAAATTCGGAATTCGCAAGCTTAGAAGTTAGTTTTGGTAAAAATCTGCTTTGTTGATTTTCCAAATTTACACATTTAATAATTTGAAAAAAAAATTTCTTCAGCATTTTTCAAAATGAAATGAATAAATAACCGAACAAATAGCGCACCAACTTTTTTTTTAAATAAATTGAAGTTGTTATAGTCACAACATTGCTACTTACTCCTAAAAACTTATTTTAAGAACAAAAATACCGGAACTTTGGAAAACAACAACGACAAGTATGGGGAAGAATATTGGCGTGATGAATGCCTAAAAAGAGAGAAGGAACGGGATGATTTGTTGTCCGAAATAGTTTCACTTCGAAATGATTGCTGCCAACTACGAGCACAGATTGAACTTAATGCTGTTAAGGGACTCACATTATTAGTTACAAGATTTTGATCGTAAATTGAATTATACTTTCAGAATTTGTATGGAAAAAGTATTTTTTATCGTTCACATTATTGAATGAAATCGGAACATTATTTAAAATAAGCAACACACCGAGTACAAATAGCACACACTAGGAAAGAGATCTACTTAGCGCTGTTCTTGATCCTCATCTCAATCCATTCAGCATACAATTCAAGATTTATTATAATAAATCATGACAAATTCAAAGGTCAACAACTCTTAATGTTTTTTTTTTTTTTTTTCGATTTCAAAATAGTGGAATAAATTATATTTCATGAATTTGTAATGGTGAAACAGTTTCAGCATATCCTGGCTACTGAATATATTAAAAGATTTCTATACTTCTACTGGCAAAACAATTTAAATTCATTTAATGACATGAGTAAAAATATACAATGGGCAAAATACAAAATTAAATCAAATTTTTTGAAAGCATTAGAAATATATTGAAGCTTCCTCTGCTGCATTTTGATGATAGCAAGATATCAAAACGTAAAGGTGAACTCTAATGATTACCATGGATATCAAATTCATCAAAGAAGGCGAAATTGAACCAATGGTACTAACTAGTTATTTAGTAAAACTTGGGATTTGAGACCCTATCGAGGCTTATGTTAGCGTTCAGTCTTTAATGGATTCATTTGATATTGAAAAATTTAGTTCGGCATTTGCGAGAAATAAGATACGTAACTCCTAACAAATATTAAAATTATAATTGTGGCACATGGTAATCATTAGAGTGAAAAAACGAAAGAGAGTTGTTGTACACCTTATACAGGAAACATGATTTAACTGCGGAGAATGAGGAAAGACCATCTTTACAAGATTTTTGAAGAAACTCATTATTTTGCTTATAAATGATGCTTTTCATATTATATATATGAGTTAGTACAGCTTCGAGTTCGAGTTCTGTTATTCTCAAATTTTAGTACATTTTACATCAACGAAATAAGCAACATAGTATAGTAAAACTTTGAGCTAGCAATGTAATAACATAGAACAGACAGCATATTGGAAGATAGAAAATTTTATGATTAGTTCTTACGGCAATATTTGGGAAAATATCGCAAACATTTCTTCTAAAAAATTTATAATCTTGTTTATCACTCATTACCTTGCTCAAATGTTAAAACTTTTTAGAAAGTAAGCAGAGTAACAAAACCTCAATTTTGCCGTAATCATTATATTTTAGTTTAATGAAAATAGAGTTTTAGCAAAAAAGTTTTTTTTCAGTATCTTTCTAACTACCTATTTCTTTCGGTCTGTGCTAAAGCTATTTCTATTAAATGATCGCGTACTCCATCACCGTTGGGAAAATTGCGAACCTGAAAACATCAAGAGATTTTCAAATAATAAAATGGTCGATTATTTCAGACTTCTTCTATGTTTTTTATTAAATCTGTGGAGGAAATGAAGTAATAATCTAATTTGCAAAATGTTGTTATACCATTTCAACAGCATGTTCAGCATGTTCCCGAGCTGCAGTTCGCGTTCTCTGCAAACCAGTGCTGTTACCAACAATTTCCCAGACCAGTTCTATATCACCTTCTTTAGAAAAACTTCGGGTTATTAACTTATTTAGTTCGGGATATTCTTCGGCAGCAAAGAGAACAGGAGCTGTTGCAAGTCCTAGAACGGTAGGTCGACTGAGAAATTAGATAGGAAAATAGATCTTTAATGGACTGAAAATGAATTACCTAATTTAAGGTCATTTGCGGTGGGTTTTCCCGTAATGGATGATGTGGAAATATAATCCAGCAAGTCATCGATCATTTGAAAAGCAATACCTAAGGATTTCCCGTACTCATATGCGGAAAGTTCGTCTGACTCTGACACATCTAAAAATTTAAGAAATTTCTGACAGTCGACTAAATAAAATTTGTGACACAAAATAAAACCTATGTGTTGGTCAGTGCCACATCATGCAACGAAAGCACAAAGATAAATAAACAAATATGTTAAATTAAACTCAAAATTCAAGAAAATTTTCAAAGTTATTTGCTTAACATTACTGACCTGAAAGCATTGCAGCTGATTTGCAGCTATTCGCGAAAAGAGATGCTGTTTTTGAGTATGTTTTAGCCATATATTTGTTAAATCTTTGCGTAGCATTTAAATCTGCTCCATCATTCATTTGCATGAACTCGCCTTTTACTAAATCTTCAATGATAGTTGCCATTACCGAAATGACAGACGGCCTTCCGATGCTACACAACACTTGTGTTGCACGGGCCAGAATGAAATCTCCCACCAATACAGCCTGAAGAATACTTTTATAACGACAAGAATTATAATCAAAAATATTATCATAGTTTCTTTGAAGTATGATGCTAAAACTGTGAGTTCTGTATAAAATTCTATATTAGAAGAATGAACTCCACACATTGGAAGAATCACTTCTTCCAGCTTATAAAATTAAGACCACCAGTATCATGTTTTGGTCAAAATTCTTGAAAAAGATAACTAAAGAACAGATTGATACCATCTTGTTGCCCCAAAGCGCATTTACGGTGCGACTTCCACGTCTTATATCAGCCTCATCAATAACGTCATCATGAATCAAAGACGCAGTATGTATCATTTCTGATATTACCGCTATTTTGTGCTGATTTCTTGTTACTGTTTCACGACCCGAATCTACTAATACTCTAAAATATGACGAGTTCAAAAGATCTCGAGATTTAAAATCATTAAATAGTTATGATCTCTTCGAAGATGAACGAAAAAGGAAGGACATGAAGTGATTCTATAGAATAGTTTTGAAAACTGAACCTTTATTGGCAAAAACAAAAGTAACAACTTTTGTGATAGCTTAATGATTTTAATGATTAGTGACTGATTAGTGATTAGCTACCTTAATGATTAACGACCAAAAGTTAGAAGATGAACGCCATAGAAGTAGAGAAAAAATATTAATAATGCTTGCAAGATATGATAAGAAATGAAAAACCAACGATTTTGGCTTAAACTGATTGCATGCCCTAGCCATCAACAAACAAATGGTTGGCCGGAACAATTTTCCGCCTTGATCAAAATAATATTTAGCCATCTCTTGGAAAGTTTTTGTGTATGTTGAACTTGAAAAACATGTCGATAATAATGATGGACTGTTTTCTGCATTTCGCATAAGAGTTTCCATAATTTCGGACTGTAAAAAGAAACGCTGCTCAAGCATGATGTACAATCAAGCTTGACGTGATATCCTGATATCCACTAACGGGCAGAAAATATTCTGATATATGGAAATTACCTGAAGCGCTTTTAACTTGTCGCTAATAAAGACAGGTAATCGTGTACTAGAGACTTCAGCAGCCAAATATGGGCGATGAAATTTACGAATCGATCCTCTCATGTATTTCTGAAATGTTGATACAAAGAACTGATGCAAAAATATGAACTAAAAAACAAATTACAACTACTCTGTGAAAGAGCACTTATCGTCTGCAAAGTTTCAGCAATAATTCTATATTTATTAATCATTTCAAACAATTTCGATGCAATCTTACTGCTTGCTTTTACAAATTTTTCTTTGTTTTGGATACGTAAATTTGAATAAATCAATTTTTTAATTTAAATTATATAAATAAAGTTTCACAAAAATTTTTTAACCAAAAGTAGCATTCTTTAAACTGCGTAATTTCTAAAATTACCGCTTGCTATTTGCACAACATAGTACGTTTGAGTTCAATATAGTTTTACACAGAGTTTCAATTGCTAACATTAACTGACTGTGCCCTTTTCTTAATCTGTATTTAAAAATATTTTATATCTCAACTCGCAATATTTAAAATTTAATTCGTTGATATTTTGATGTTATATTGAAGAAAAAGTTTTACATTTAGTGATAGCTGAGAATAGGAAAGTTGTCGTTTCCAAAAGGAATGTATACAACGTAAACTCCTGGCACGCCATTTTATATTATCCATTTATTGAACTATGAGCTGAAAAATGATTACAATTATCAATGATAAAAGTTTTGTTAAAAACTGTAAAGTGATTATTGAATTATTGGGTCACTCAAAAATCACTGGGTATTGGGTCACTTAAAAATCATTAGGTCACTGGTCACATTGAGTCCAACTTATTTGCAAATATTTTGTGGATTTCTATTCTAATTTACAATTTAAAAGTGTCTTCACCTCATGACCTCCCAGTTGCAAGTGAACTAAAAAAAATTCAGCTCAGTTTTAACAAAACGGGCCGCGCTTCTTCGGATATTAATTGTACCTTACTGTGATTCCGAAATTATTGGATACGAGGTCATTGTGTTGGAGGTTATTGGGTACGAGATTTTTGGGTACGGAGTGGTCGGGTACGAGATTCGTGAAATCCACAAGAGATATCCAAAGGAATCATTGCAGTCTGCTTCTTTGGCATTTCTTCTCATTACTCTTTTGCAATTAAAAACAAGCAATCATTTTGTTCAGTATTGTTAGAATGATTTTTGTCTTAATCGATTGATGAGTTTTAATTTTGCTTTCAGGAAATTTAATAGCAGTCTAGGACATAATGCCACCATATGATGGACAGTATCATGTGGAAGAAAAGACTTGGAATGAGTTAATTTCACATGCTCGATTATGGCGGAATATTTCAAAGTTAGTTTTTTTTCATTTTATCATTTATTACTTAGGAGTTTGTTAATAGTAAAAAAATAGGAAAAAAAATAGCTGCATAGTTATGGCTTTTTCAGTTATACATATCATTAGTTCTGAAGTAAAAATGATATATTCTAGATTTTAAATATTTATTCTGTGGTATTCTATTTAAATATTCTATTTATTCTGGTATTGATTCTTTGAATTCAACACTGTTGAATTAAAAAAGATTCTGGTGAAGGCATTATTTTACAATTTAAACTGCAGGAAACGGATGAATATGACGTTGCATCATTTTCTACTATATTTTGATCATTCGGGTACAGAACGAATACTGGCACTAGGTGGTTCAGGACAGTCTCCTCATGAAACTATCTACACTGCTCCATTAACTCATTCACTGTTGGTTGGCTCAGTGACCAAACTAACTTTATCACCATATTTAGACAGTAAACCTAGTAAGGTTCGCGTTCGTTTCTAAATTATTTTATCTGTTAGAACAATGGTAGATTCACTTATAGATTTCTGTCCTATACTTTTACTTTCTTCAAACTAAGTAGCATATAAACTTCCAAAATATTAATTCTTATATTTTATTACGCTTTATAACAATATTTGCAAGAATTCCTCAATTTAATGGCTGTTGGAGATTTTTTTTTGCTTTCATTTGAGTGTTTCTGAATATTTCTAAATTCAAATGTTTCTGGATTTCTGGCACTTTTGGATCCAGATAGCCGATCTTCATTAAAGTCAATAAACTCCCCGTATGAACATATTTGAAATGAAATTACATTAATGTCTTTCTCCCATTTACCGTCTTTCTAGCTTATTGGATGGTTAAATTAAGGAGAAAAAACTGATGACTGTTAAGATGCAAGAATTTGAAGACTGGCTCGTATATAAAAAAAAAAAAAAAAAAAACGTCGGTGTACTTACCATTATTGCGTTTGCAGCAGTTGATTTTTAAACAATGATAAAATGTTCATTTTCAAAAAATTTTAACTTTCATATTTATAAAGATATGCACAAATTTACATTATGTTTCCAACAAAAGCTAATAATTTTAGCGTTTTGCAGTTTTTGGAGTGATATAGCTTTGTGCTGATTGTTTTTTACAGTGTATACTTATCAGACAATTTTTTTTTCGTGTGAAGCGCAAACTTTAGTGAAAAATTTTATGAGATTTATATTTTTAATCCGCTCAGCATAAGTTTTATGTTTCACGCAGTAATCTTTTTAAATCAAACGATGTGCTTTTTGATATGTAGAAATTTGAAATTATTTTCCATTCCTAGCTTAATGTGTCAATGCTTGAATGTTATGTATTTATTTGTTGATAGAGATGCAATAGATTTTATCAAAATAACATTGTTTTAAAGTATTATAAGGGAAACGGAAGAATAGTTTTGAATCATTCCACGAAATATGATTAAGAACTATATTAGCTATTGCTTCGGTATCAAAGCATTTAAAAATCCTTGGAAGTTGGAAAAATATAAATGCGTCAATTAGCATTCCTGATTTACTTAAAGTAAACATATTGTTAGTCAGGTTTTTTGTTAATTTTAGTTTGGACCACCACCTGCTGAATTGGCTGCATTGTGTGAAAGACAAAGAACGACTGTTTCATCTGGCATATATTCATATGATTTTGATCCTACTTCTTCCACACTGCTATATTCCGATTCTACTAATTTATACCATGTTCAGGTATCATACCTATCTAGATATTTGGAATTCCGTAGTTTATTTATCATGTTCTGTGCAGATTACTAGTAGTATTCGAAATGCAGCCAATGAGTTTGACGAAATTTGGATTCCTATTATTATTACTTTTCAAAATCGTATTTGAAACACGAAATAGTAATATTTTAAATTTTATTGATTTTGAAGTAGAAAAGACTTCCTGAATCTGATTTGTTTTCCTTTCAATTTTTCTTATTTCGATTTCATTTCAGAAATATGAAAAGAACATAATAGGAAATGGTATAAAGGGTTGTCCTTTGCATGCACGATTATGTCCAGTTGATAGCACGCTAGTAGCATTTGTCGCAAATTCTAATGTACATATTGATTGGTAAGTGACATAATAAAAACTTGATTTCATCCCTCTATTCAAAATTTTAGATTTATGAGAAGTTTAGAAAATCCAGTAATTTTTTGACGCATGATTGGTGTATTCAAATTTTTAAGGAAAGGCAAAGTGATTTACTCATCAACAACTGGTGATAATATCATAAATGGATGTTCTTCGTTTATTGCTCAGGAAGAGCTGGATCGATTTACGGGAATGTGGTGGTCTCCTGGTCCACGAAAAATGCTGCTATATGAACAGGTCGACGAAACTGCTGTTATTGGTTTGCAGTTTACCATACCTGGCTGCTTGCCTGCACGACCAATGAAATATCCCGTTGCTGGGACTGCTAATGCTGTTTCTACATTGCATTTAATTATCATCGATGAAAACAAAGTAATTTATTGGTCTATTATTGATGTTTTTTTTTTTTTTTTTTTTTTTTATTTGATAGCCAATTT
>JARVGP010000377.1:25882-50102 GCA_029876185.1 Mansonella ozzardi | reverse complement strand
AAAAAACTGCTTATTGTAGAAATTTCTCACTTAAATTTTATAAAAATGACTATCCAAAAAGCACTATTTGTTCCCCTACTACATTTTACAATATCTTTGAAATTCACTTATGTAATTCGAAATCAGTTTTTTTTTTTTATAACACTTAGCAAGGGACAGAACAGAAAATAATACACAAGGCAGCTTTATCGACATTCCATAAGACCACAGCTCCATTTGTTGACGTTGTAGCTATCATATTATCTGGAAAAACGACCTCTAAATTCTCTAAAAGGAGAATATTAGTGTATCTCAGTATTCCTTAAGATAACAGCTAAAGTTTTGCAAAATACTTGATCAAAGTCGAAAAGCCAAGGAAGATATTTGAAGTAGTTGTTGAAATTAAGATATAAAAACAAATAATTTAGCTTTCACCTGCTATTTTATAATTAATTGGAAGAAAAAAAAACACAGCTTTTGGCAAGAAAATGAATAAAATAAACCGATCATACGACTCCATGAAACATGACTTGCTGAATACAACAAATTTAATCGCCGACTACGTACTGAACGAAAGTCAGCGACAAAATTTAATCCATTCTCTTCGATTGCAAAAATTTTCAACACTGAAACATCGTAAACATTCGAAGCATTTTCCATAATATTTTAGAAAAGCTTAATAAAAGTAATATTTTATTGAATGTCAACATGATACACATGATTAAATGAAATTTAAAAAAAATTAAGAAAAAAAGACGAACATCCTTTGCTGCCAGCTGCTGCTACTCGAGTGAAGTATTTGTTTGGAGCAATCGAATCAATTTGCTCTTGCAAATCGACAATGACATTTTGACGATGACTTTCTTTTCCTGTTTGCATTAACTTTTCTGTAAAATAATTTATTGGGAAAAAAAGAAACAGAGAAAAAAAAAAAAACAAATGACAAAAAATCTATCTCCAGTTTGAAAAATTCTAAAAGAGCAAACTCAAAAAATTCTACCTCGAAATAGTATCTTTTGCGAAAGAAAGAGCCTTCTTCAATGATAATTATAGCATTTGCTGTTTTTCTTTCACAAAATCGCTTCATTTAAAAAATATGGAAATTAAAATTCAAATGAATTCACATCGACTTTTCGGGAAATCACTTAAAATACATTCCATTGATGCGAAAAAACACAGTGATAACTATAGCATTTGAAATTTCAAAATAAAAAATTTATTTTCAGCATTCATAACATGTACAATGAGCATTAACTGTTGAAGAACTAAGTAACAAATGCATCATTCAATCTCATTCCGTGCTTTTCAACGATTCAATATTAATACTTCGCACCTTTTTAATATCCGAATTTATTAATTCCTCGAATTGCTCCAAAAATTGGTGGCTTGGCTGCAAAAAAAGAGGATAGCAATCACAGGAACAAATGGATCATTCGGATATACAAGCAACGATTTTGACTCACTTCAAAATATTAATTTTTTGAATAAATAATAAACTGGGAAGTCTTTATTTCTATAACACTAAGCAAAAATTATGAGTAAAACTTACGATTTTTTCAAAGGGAAGAGAATCGCCGTATGAAACCTTACAAAGAGCATCAATTAATTTCTTTTTTTTAATATGTAAATTTTCAATAATCGGCTTATTTTTAACTCTTTTTCCATCTTCTTGTTCAACTTGAAATTTTACAAAATCGTTCAATGTTTCCGTATCGAGTACCGTAAGTGTGTCATTATCTTGTTCAGCAAAATGATTGCTGATCTGAAATAAACACAAATCTTTGCAAAAATTATATGTTTAAAAAATAAATTTCTGTTCCAAAATTTTTGCAAATATTCCAAGGAAACAATCACATTAAGTGGACAGGGATTCACGCAGGATATTGAAAGTGAGAGTGGGAAGGAACTTAAGATTACAACATATATTTTATCGAAATTCAATTTGTTGGGCATACGTAATACGGCTGTATCCCTATAGCATAATTCCGTCATATTTCTGATCCAAATCTCAAAGAAAACTTGAATAACAGAGTCATTTAGTCGTAAATCATTTAATCAATACATAAGTGTACACCAAAAAGCATAGTACTTGAAAGGTACTTAAAAGGAATCAATGTACTCAAGTGAATGCTTCAGGACGTAGGAGTGCTTATCAGTTTCAGCGAAAGATGAAGTATTCTATGCCTCTATTTCATTTAAAAAAAAAAACTCACAATTTCTTCAACCGTTGTTGCTCTTTCAATATTTGCGACAGCCTTGAAACCATCTTCTCGTCTCTTCCCGTCTTTTTTTGATTTCATTATTTTAACAGTTATCATATCAGATGGATTTGCTACTCGTTTTGCATATGCAGCACCAAACTGTCGACAATTTAATTTCTAAAGTAGTAAATTAATTCACAAGAAAAAGCATAAAAATTCCTTAACATATAGTGATTCTTAAGGTAAGCAACCTTTTAAAGTTATTAAATTAACAGTCTGCCATCAAAAGTAACTTACCATAATGTTAGCCCATGATTCTGGATAGGTTACTCGAAGGCGTAGTAAAGGAGGATAAGCTTGCTTGACTGTTCTTACTTTTTCAGCTTCTGCCAACATTTTCTCAACTTCTGCGGCGATCACTTTTTCATCCTCAAAATTTCAATAATGTAAAAAACATAGAAACTCTTAAAAACTTAGAAAGGGATGTCTTTCAAGCTAAAGAATTTACAAACAAAAACGAACAGGCATATTTTTCGATCGACTAGTTTTTGAAGAAGAGGAAGGTGGCGCAATGGTAATTGCTAAATCATTGAAAAGTATCGATCGAGCTGTTTCCAGACGTATTTTTTGGGAAAAAAATTTGCGTCCACTAATTGTAACAAGAGCAATGTGCTTTGGCTTAGCTTCCTCCGGTGAAAGTGCAGTAGCTACGGTACTACCTGGCTGTATTATATAGAAACCTGAAATACATTTATTACACAAAAAATTATACACAAGACTTACGAAAATATATAGCAAAGAAATGTTATTTGAAATAATAAAATTTAAAAACAAACATAGTAATCCTTACCATCACCGCAGACATCAGTGCCACTTTCATAATATTGTGGATCTGTAAAAAATTATTATGTTCTATATATCACAGCCAATGAAACAATGTGTAATGATTTATTATAACTTTTCACAAGTTAACAGCCCAATATGAAGCACCTATCGAATAAGGCGAAGTAATTTCAAATTTCGAGTCAATACTCATTTTTCATCAAAAATGGCGCTATATTTCTCAGAATTTCAATCGTTTCATATTCGTAATTATTTTTTAATAATGCAAAAATGATCATCTATATGAAAACTCAACGGGCTATACTTGAATCAGACTTAAGCAACCTACCAATTTTACATTCATGCTCGTGCCCCCAAATAACGAGATCAAAAAATGAAGGGATAAGATTCTCGGGTAAGTGTCCACCAGTTGATCGTTCACGTGTTCGTACTGGTCGGTTTTGATGCAAAACAAGTATATTGAACCATGATTCTGTATCTTTTTTGGGTCGTAAAAACCGAATTTTCTCTTCTATACAATATTTTAATAATTACATTGTATAAGTGACAAAACATACAACGTAAGCTTTTGTTTTCGCAAAAGTGTAAACAACGTTGTTCTGTAATTCAAATAATCACTCATACATTTTTGTTAATGATGACTAAAATAATTCTAAGAAAAAAATATCTAACAAATCTGAGTGTGAAGTTTAAACTGGACCTCGGAATGCTCTACATAAGCGATCATCTCGTTGACTACCAATGCCATACAATGCTAATTTCGTTTTTCCTTTCATTAAAAGTATTGGCGAAACAATAAACTCATCAATTTCTTCAAATTTACCAAATAAATTGAGAAGACCCGATTCATGTAACACGTCTAGCGCTGTTAAACCCTTCAAGTTTGTTCATATTAAAAGTTGATTCAAACAAATTTGAACGTTGAGGGCTGCATCTGTATCTTTGGACCAATTTCATATCGTGAATATCAATAATAACAACCTAATATCTGGTAGTCAAGTGAACAAAACACTATATATATTAATGAATCAAATGCTCCAAAGTAGTAGTTTGATGCTCAATATGTGTGTTATTACAAAGAATGAAATCGTAATAAATTACACTATCATTTTCAATTCTAACCTTTCCAGTAAGATCATCGTGGTTTCCATGTATTGTGAATATCGGCAAACCAACATTAATATTCCCATCCTAAAATTAATGCATAAAAGATATGCGTACAAAGGTAAAACAATATTAAAATTTTTGTGAAAAAAGTTATGTCAACACAAATAATCTGCAATATATAATCATTAAAATGTGATAAAATAACAGTTTCGTTAAATAAATAATATCAATAAGATAGGAATATGAATGACATTAATAAATATCTCATTAGGAATACAACGTTTATTTTATGATTATATTCGTTAGGAATAACAAAATGTAGTGTGAAAATTTCTTAAAAGAGATTTCCATATACTCTGAAAATGATAATACCTCGTAATTTACATTGTTAAAGGCACTGTGTGAGAAATTTACAGCCGGATCACTCATAAAGCGAAGAGCCACGGGATGATCATTTAAGCAATATCGACGAAGTAATCGTGTAACGCGGTGTTGCATTTCACGTGATGGATTATTTTCATGATATAAATCACCGCCTAAAATAGAATTTTATTCCACATTAATGTAAATTAATTACTTTAAACTATCTTTTGATTTAGATATTGCTGAATCGAATAATCTATTGATCATAGCTGACTTTAAATCTTTTGTAAAGAACCTCAATAGCTTTAGCTTTTTAATTACTTTTATATAATCTTACATAATAATAAAATTCTCGGTTTTATAATTCAATATTTTATAGATATTATAAAGAAACATTTGTACATTAAAACTACAAAATGTCAAAAATACCCAGCAAGACGAAATCAACTTCTTCTCTACTAGCAATTTGTAGAACTTCTTCAAATGTTCTTATCGAATCTTCATCACGACCCAAAATCTTCTCCGCAAATCCTATATGCAAATCGGTAGCAACCAATATTCGTATCTTTAAAAAATATACTGTAAAATATAAGAAATATTTTTTATTAAGTTTTATCAGAAATTACTACAACATTATGCACATCCTTGATTGTTTAGAAAATTATGCAAATCAATGAACTAACATGATCAATCTGTGGTGTTTCCTCGATCTGCGATGATTCCACAAATGTACAGTCGGCTTCTGTCATTATTTCAGTGAAAAATAATCAGAAGTTAGATTCAAAAACATGAAGTAACTGAAGTGATCATACAGCACAAGCCATAAATCTTAAATACAAGGAGTAATTTTAAAACGCTTGACTGGAACTTAAGAAGTAGTAATTGTTGAAAATGAACAAAATTAAATTTCAGAGCTTTCCTAATATTTGCACTCAGCAATGCATGTAGCTTGTTAACTGGATGAAAATCAATGAATTTAAATTTAACAATTAAATTTAAATCCAATTTGTAAGAGATTTCATTGAAAAACTCAATCAGAAATTCTCGAAAATTTCCCTCTCAAAAGTGTAAACAAATTATTCCTCTCAAGTAACTGAAGCTAACAACAAATTTCTCCCTGGAAAAGCACTTCGACTGATGGTTAATCAACTCATCCTGCAATGTAGTAACTTTCTGTAAGGAAAATATTTATATAGTTGAAAACATTTGACCTGATAAGAATTAGAAATGAAATCACTCTTCCCGCATGTGAGATTTTGTTACACAAAACGACAAACGTAACGGTTAGTAATAGGTAAAAAACAACTCATTATTGGAAAACTGGAAAACACAATTAAAAATGGAATTAGAACAAAATTTATCATAGATTCCCCCAGATTGTTTTCATTTATTTAATAAAAACAAACTTTAAAGCATCGTAAATAATAACTTTATATGTGTTTCCCTAAATGTTTCACCGAACCACGAAAAATGATGTTTTTATTCATGCTCAGATGTACAAAAGATAAAACAATAGTAAATGGCAAACATTTTGCTATAGATTCAAAAAAAATATTTGCAATTTGTTGAAACAAAAAAAAAAAAAATAACGAATATATTTAACAGTTCTGACGACAAGGACACAGAAAAGAGCAAACAAGACTTTCAGGTTCATCATCAACAATGATTATTACAGTAATTGTAAACTAGAAGTACAGGAACAAATATAACATGTCACAGAAAATCAAAACAAGCTCTTCCAATACCGAAGAAAAATGGTGGCAAAGTATCATTGTTTTATGCTTCTTGTCCATTTCAAATGTTGCACTCCTTTACACGCATCAATTTTTCATCGCTGAAAACATTTAAAGTTCTGAAACTTCGTTAACTGAAATCAGAATCAACAAACATTCGAACAACTCAAATGCTTGATGAAGTCATCTTTTCCACTGATTCAGATGCTGTAGTTTTATCTAGCAATATTACAGCAATTACGATATAAATTCTTCACATGCATTGTTCACCTAAACTTTCATCGAAATATTTGAGACTTGAAAAAATTGTGAATTTTTTCAAATGCATGTCACATATGTTAACTGCAAAATGCAAGCGTTAAATTTAGCATTCAAGATCCGCTATGCATTAAAAAGCAAAAAAATTACTCTATGTCGATCCCGATCATCTCTTCTATCCCTGTGTCTATCAGAATGGCGATCATAGCGTCGATCATCATCTCGTCGTGAGCGTGGCGAACGATGTCGATGACTGTAATCAGCAAATTTTGAGAAATTATTATTGTGATTTTATAACTATTCTTATAATCAATATCTTTTCATAAAAATTTTTAAAATCTTACATAAATATCTCTAGCATCAAATGATTCTGCTATATTTCACTTTTCTACAATGTTCTTTGGAAATTAAAAAAGTTATTTGAAAATTACTAATGAAAATACATACCCACGATCTCTGTCATCTCGTCTTCGATCTCGATCCTTATCCCTATCTCTCTCTCGATCACGATCCCTCTCTCTTTCTCGATCTCTTTCGTTCCGTCGTTCCCTTTCATCACGTTCTTTCCTTTCACGTTCTTTCCTTTCCTTGTCTTCACGGTCTAATTTTCCCTGAATTAATCGTAGATAATTAAAAAACCGACACAAACTTTGTAGAAGAATAATACAACTGTGGTATTATTCGACGATCAAAAATTTGAACTCACTTTTTTCAAATATATCACTGCAAGACGCAGTAGGGCCGAAGGACAAATTTGACATCAACAAGCAATCTCTAATGAGTGAAACTTAATCATCAAAACTAAATGTGATTGAATTCTCGTCGAGGATACAATCCTATATAAATGAAAGGATGGAGGTTCAACTTTAATACATTTCTCTACTATAACAAACCTTTCGTTTTTCTTCTCGTTTTCGATCCATTTCCTCAATTGTTGCCCGAATCCTTGCATATGCCATATGTTGTTTACCAGCATAATGATCATCTATTCGCTGTTGCACATCATTTACAAGCATGAAACATCCACATACCTTCAATATTTTTTACTTTCAAAATAAACTTACATAAAAGCTAGCATAGTATTATAAAGAATAAAGCTACTTTTTATTATTACTCCTTATTTTTCACAATAAATTTCCAAAGTTCAAAGAAATAATTCTCTTCCAACTTAAATGCCATCAATGCCAGAGCACACGAAGAGCATATTGAATACAAATTAGCTTTATGGAAGAGTATAAATCAACCTGACAAACTTCCATCGGTTTTGAAAGTTGATTGGCGAGATCCTCAATATGACTTGTAGGATTCGCTGACTGCGCCAGCAACCGATCCAAAGCCGCACGTTCCTGCTTGAATTTATCCGCTTGTCGTACTTGCTCTTTCGCTTCATCCACTTTACCCAGTGCCCCCAAGGCTTCGGCCTTTAATATTAAAAACAAACCAGTTACTACGTTTACTGCAATATTAAATGGCAGCATTAGCAGTGAAGCGAACGCGTTAACACAATAAAAATGATATGATGGGAAACCTGAGGTATACACGATTTGGCGTTTTGGCTCCAAAGCACGGAATTTGCTCACAAGTGTAGGAAGCCTAAAGAAAAAAATTCCTTTTTAAAGGCATTTTAAACGCTTTTTCGCACCTAGAAGGACCCCCAAAGACAAGAAACAGCAAAAATGACTTCCAATCAATGAGACTGTTGATTAGAGGAAAGATATGCGAGCAAACGGATTATAATTTTCATTAAAAAAAAAAAGGCAAAAAAGAAATGAAAATGGAAAAAATGATGGCTGTACACAAAATTTCCATTGGAAAATTAAAGAATGAATTCCAAAGTTTCACGAAGTAATAGACGAAAAAAAAATTCCACGAATCGAACAATTTATTGACTAGTATGAAATAAAAGACATACAGATGGAAACAGAAAGCATCAAGATAAAAAAATAGCAGCCGTTTTCGACTTAAAAATAATTCTAAAAGATTTTTAAGAAAAAAAATTTTGGAATAATAATCCAATGAATGCATTACCTTATTCATGATGATGAATGAGTGAAAAAATGAAAAAGTATCGATTTTAAAAGTTAAGTTTGATTTTATATACAGAGCTACTTCTACACTTTTATTGCGTCAACGGCTGCCAATATAGAGGATGAAAAAAATTACTTTTTCCATACACTCGTTGATTTTGGCAGATAGATTCGACTGTTGCTCAGCAATAAGTTCCTTCTGCCTGCGTTGCGCATCTGTTTCACCTTCATTGCTTTCTTTTGAAGCATCTGAAACTGATAATTCCAAACATTTCCTCTTTGAAATTCATGTTTTAATTAAGGAACAAAACTTATGACCCGAAACTTCTAAATTACATATTTTAATTACAACAAACCTTTTATAACTGGTTGCGTCATAGCAAGACGACGTTCATTCTTCTCAATTTTCCGACGTACTTCATCGTCCAGACGACGAATTTTGTTCAGAAACTCTTCCTCATATCCTAATTTCTCGAAACGACTGCTTTCACGATATTTCAATCGTAAAGCTGGATCATGAATCTGTAAACCAAAATATGATGATAGTATTGATATGTCGTAGATTTCTTGTTTTCGAAAAAAAAAGAAAGTGATTCGTTTAGAATAACCTTTGGACAGAAACCAAGATCAGCTTTTGTATTTCTGAACATTTCATTTGGACAGAATGCAACTAAGAAATTCTTGCACACATCAGGCTCATCGAAATCTGGCTCATCCGTATCACCAATATCCGCATTTCGTTTTACACCCATTAATTCGTTTAACATTTGTGCCATCTGTTCTGTGGCCGACATCTTGATTGTAAGACTACAAATAGTATCACAATTCAAAGTTTCATCTACACGGAATCTTTAAATACGAATGCGAAATTTTTTCTACCCATATTTATAGCCTTTATTTATTTAATAATATTTTCACTATGCTATCATAAATTAGCTTACTATGCCTATTTAGCCGAGAATCGTAAGCAATGTAAAGAACACAAAATCTCCATTACTAGTGAACCGAGAATTAATAAAACAAAAATTTTTGCAAATACCCAAAACATCACACTGCTAGCTCTTATTAGACGTCAAACTAGAAAACTTGTCATTTTTAAAATACAAAGAGAAATTTACAAATAGCTAAAATTTCTCTTTCACTATAGTATCCATCTTATGCATGTAGATGGCTTTATTACCGACATCCTTTCATAGAATACTACTATATTTAAGTATTGATAATGATACTGAAGAATTTATTCATATCCAGACTTTTTCTCTCTCCTGAACTTGGCAAATATACAATAATAAGAGGAACAGAAGATAGATAACCGACAAATATAGTTTCAAAATTTAAATATAATTTAACAATGAAATAGCAATAAATTTTACATTCATCACGAATATTTTTTTTTACCTTAATTTACATAGTCTTAATTTATATTTCAAGCTGTTGCAATCAATATAGATAAAGCCAACATCCATTTAATGGTAGCCTGGATTACATTGTCTATTAAAAAAACCTTCTGATCAATTACAAGTTAGGATTCTGACTGAAAACAATCTACAATTCAATCAAACAAAAAGCATTATAAACAAATTTTACAAGAAAAACAAGAAAAAAATGAAACAACAAAACTGTTTCCTAATCACTCTGCTGCTATATATATATATATATCTAAACAACTATCAAATGCTTTTTTTTTCTTTAAATAACATCGCTTTGTAAATAAACTAATTAAATAATTAACCATATTAAGGCGATTGATCTCTCATTATCGGAATTCCTAGAAACAAAACAAATCAATGTTGGTCAATGATAGACTATATGGGATTCTAGTATCAAAGAAATTTTCGCAATTGCGGTATTACTACTAATTTGTAAGACATCTCTCACTACTAATTTTCAAAATAACAATCAAAGAATAAAATTTGAAAAAATTTACAAATTAGCAAAAATATCAAGATTTATAATCACCAATAGAATGTTTAAATAAATATAATATACAAACGATAAAAATCGTTCACTGTTTTGAATCATTTTAACAATTAGTTTATAAGCAAAGACAAATAGCGTTGAATATCTCCCGCACAATGCAAATGCGTATAAATTATGTAAATTAAACAAAAGCAAACGTAATAGAAGAATAAAAAATAACAAACAAATTTACATATCTGATGATGATCCTCCCATTATAGTAGTGTATGCATTATTACTTTAAACATCAAATAGAATATAACTATGAAATAGAATTTCTGAAAAGAGCACCGCGAAGAAAACAAAAAAAAAAAATTTTTTTTTTTGATCATCAGATTTTAAATTTTGAAATCGACACAGTAGGCGTTCTTCGTATTAATGAAGACAGCTGATACAACAGAAAGTGTCACCATCAGCAGCAGCAATAACAGATATAACAAGAATGAAATTTACATATAATCGCAACTTTACATAGCATTAAATGCCGAATCAAACATTTATGTACAAATATATAAAGGGATATGAAGTATTATAATTTGTAAGCTGACAGCGACACTTTTGAGATGATTTTAAAAAGCAAAAACTGAACCGCCTATAAAGCATTGCTCTACGCCGTCTAACTCAATCATTCGAGCAATATACATATATAAACATAGAATAAAACTATACAATATATCCACATAGAAGCGAATCATCATGATAGTGGTAAAGTGCCGTTCGCAGGATCTTGATATGATAAGGAAATTATGTTATCTTGAATTACTTTTTCTGTGTCCAGAGTTGGAAGATATCGAACATTTGGAGGTGCTGAACAGGCTTGTGCATATTCGTCCATTGAAGCATGGAATCCATTGGAACCCAATGAACCATCTTTGATAAGCAATGCTGCCGGAACCAATCCACAATCTTGTGTATATGATGGTGGTACGTCACCTGCAAATAATACACAGATATGGTATAACTAATTAAACATTTTGCAGTAAATGTAGCACAGTGATAATTAAATTATTTAATTAAATAATTAAATCATTAAGAACTAAAGAATCAGAATAACAAACGAAAATTTATTTTGTTAAAAAAACCAAAAGATGCTTGACATGTTACATAGATTTTTTTAAATTATCAATTAGAGAAAGAACTGAAATTACTAAGGCAAATAAAAGTAAAAGAACTAAACTAACTTGGCGAATTTTTTGGTTGCACTGTACTCTCAAATTTTGAATCAGCAGCATAAGACATGAATAATGTATTAGCACGTTCGTATGCACAACCAGAAGTGATACGGCCATCTGGTTCCATATCCCACATATCTTCAGCCGTCTTCCATAAAACACCACCAATCTAAAAGTACACAAATAAACCTCCAAAGAATCTCTGATTAAACAGAAATCAGAAAAATATGGATGAAAACACGTTTGCTTCATTGGATTCATTAATCATTATAAAAAGCAAACGTTATGTTCCACGACTGTCGCACGAATACTTGGTCGTTTTTTCTGCACTGCAACAACCCGTCTCATATCATGCAAGGTTGGCTGCACTCCAGCTTCCGCTTCATACGGTCGTTCGTATTCTCCCACCACGTCATCTGAAGTAATATGAGGAAATCTGGCGTGTACAGAGATGAAGCAAACGGATAAGCAACTTACTTCATATTAAACAAAAAGACTTTAGAAGAAAAGAAATCAGTGGAATCCGTAACTGCACGAAGCAAGACTTTTTTAACATGCGACAACATAACATGAGGTACCGGGTAAGGAACTAATATCATTAAATCATTACATATTTCATTTTAATAAACTGCCATTAGGAAAAATCAATCACTAAGTTTGAATATCTAAAACTTTTTTTAAAATGAAAAAAGTAAAAAAAAATATTTTTTTAAAATAAAAAATATTTCATTTTAAAAAATAAAATCTAAAAACAAAAAATAAAAAAACCCAACATAAATCTTAAAGCATACCTTTATCCATTGCCGTTCTTGATAGAATTTCCCATAAGACCAGAGCAGCAGCATACACGTCAATTTGACGGAAAGCAAAGGCTGTAAACTCGGTAGCACCTTCCAATACTTCCGGTGACATGTAACGTCGCGTACCTACCTGCAAATTCGACAGTCAAAATTCTTGTACATAAAAAAATTAATGAATCCACAACCTGAAATAAAAAAGACTGTGATGAAATTTTTTGCAAATAGGATTATAATAATATTGCTCGCCTGTCCATGATTATCATCTGATGGCATTTGACCATTTTCACATTTCAAAGCTAAACCAAAATCAGCAACTACCGCAGTTAAATCGAGTTTCAAAAGTACATTTCGCGATTTGAAATCTCTGAAATTTAATAATTCACAATAAAATAGATCTGAAGAACACAGAAACCATGTTTTCTGAATTTTTTCTGCTCAGTTCCCACTTTTTCAATTAAATTTATTAGCTGCTTAAGAATTACCTAAATAATTCTTCAGAATTGATAGCTTTTAAATTTTGTAAAAATTATGGTTGAAATAATAGATAGTCTGAAAAAGAAATGTGACGACTTATGATGTTAGCATGTAAATGAAGATAATAAACTTGCCGGTGCACAATGCAAGGTTTTAGCTCGTCATCGATTATTTTTTCTTCATGAAGAAAAGACAAGCCTCTTAGCATTGACGCGATTATTTTCAACGATTCTTGTAAAGTCAAAACGCGAAACTGAAAAGTGTGAAGTAAAAAAGCGTTCTTAGAGCACAAAGAGACAGATGATAAGAACTTTGCACACAAAACAAAAAATAAAAATACGAAGTTTAATAACGCACTGGAAGACACAAATAAGTTTAATAAAGGTCAATAAGCTTATTTAAAAAGAAATTAAAATATTAAAAGATAGCCAAAGTTTCATTTTAGAAAATTAATTTTTAATTTAATCATTTCTATCAATCTATTGTCAAAAATTTTGTTCAAAAATGAATTCAATTATATATATTCTGATTTTTTCTCAAAATTAAATCAAATCATCAAATTAAAAAATGCTAAAAGAAACAGTAAAACATTTCCTGAAAACTCATCAGCATCCAGTGAGACACTTTCTGCAAACACATTAGATCTAAATAGAAAATCGCAACTATTTCAATAAATTTTACGTGTGATACTAGTGAGTTAGAAATAAGGGGTAATGATAATGAAGTTAAGAAATAAAAGAAGTTTAAGAAATTCCGCTTACATGAAGAAAGTCGAATAATGAACCGTTTTCGTGGAATTCTGTAATCAGCCAGAAATCGTTTCCGTGAACCTCCGCACCCAAATACCGCAATATATTTTTATGTTTTCGAAGAGAAGCTATCGCATAAATTTCCTTCAATATAATGAAAACATAATTTCAATAAAGAAAAGTTCAAATCTTTTTATTTTTTGTACAGTAATTTAGCAGTATTTCCAGTTATAAAAAAAAAATGCAACTTTTCAAATGGTAACAGAAAAAAACATTCGTACCTGTTCCACGATCCAACTATTCACATCAACGGATGGAAAAACTTTTACCGCGATAGTTTCATTGTCTAGCATACCACGAAATACGTGGCCAAATCGACCACGAGCCACCAACTAAATAATATATTTAATGAATCATGACACAACAAGGATTTCTTAATACTAGAACTCAAAGTGAGAGATTCCGAAAATCTCTTCCATCTCACGATTCTCCTCATTAACAACTACTGTTAAAGAATAGATCTGAGGAACTGAAATCTAAGTCATACTTACATTACATGGATATAAAATTCTATGGATATCTAATTCAACTGCAATCTGAATAAATGGCAGAAGCTTTGCTTCAGAAAGATTCTTGTGCCATAAGCTTCACATAAAACAAGAACTTATCAATAATGCATCTCATCAAAATATTAAACATGCCATATAAAAAGAAATTAATCTTCAAGCAAGAAGAAACACACCTCAAGATTGGTAATATTCTTTAGATTGTCATCTTTTCTGACACCAATCAAAGGCAATTTTGCATCTCCAATGGCGGGCATCGAAAATGTATCAGCTGCCTCCAACGAAAAAGAAAAACAGTTTAAATTAAATATTTGAAAGAAATACTTTGATGATTTGCATTAAAAAATGGAAGTAAAAAGCGGTAAAGTTTGATTATCACCTTTTCTTTATAATGTCGGCTGTTTCTGTATTCACGATAATTATAGTAGCAAAACAAAGCCAGCGCGCAAAGAGAAAAAAAGCCAAGAATGATAATAGCGAAAATTTTGCTTCTCGTACTAAAGAATCCTGGGTCTTCGATTTCCGCAGGTTCTATCGTAGCTGGTAGTGCTAAAAGCATTTTTTTTTTCCTATTTACAAAACTATGGTAGGTTTCGATAAATAGATTCAATTGTTTTCTAAGTGACGTTTCTTGAGTAAAAAAAATTATTTCAAAATTAAATAATTGAATAATTTGTCAAGCAGCTGACCAAACAATTATATTCAAATACAGTAAAAAAACTAAACATACATTTAAAGTCCTGCATCACTACACTCTTTCTACAATCCTCCTTCCATTTTTTCATCACTTAAGACATTACCATAATTTTTGAAAGTGGCAAACGGCCTGAGATAATTTTTTTTTTTTTTTTTTTTGTTTCTTGAATATTAATTTTAAAGCGCGACAAAACAATGAAATAAAATATTTTTCAAACGCGATGAATCGTTTGGCCATCCTTATAGATCTAATTTACCACAAAGTTATGAAACACTTGTAATTAATTCATCAAATGGATTAATAAAAAGTAGGCTTACGAGTAGCTTTCCGCTGTGGGGGAAACTGTACATGTCGATTACAATAGTGTGTGCTGCAACAACAGAATAAAGCAGCATTACCATGTCCAGTTGCTCGTTCGTCAGCAATACATTTGCTGTTGTCGCAGTCACCCAAATTACCATCATGCGTCCAACATCCTTTTAAAGTTACCTGCTATAAAAAAAATTCTATAATAAATGCAAATCTCATTAATAATCTTATTTCTTACATCATTTTGTCATCATTTAAATTTTTTAGCATATGCACTTCATATTTCTCATTTGTAACTTCCATTAAAAACACTAAGTTGCGATGAACCTATTAACGACTGGCAATAAAACTTCCAAAATATCACTGAGCAAAAATTTATCCCTGAATTTCAAGCGCTTTTGGAACAAGTGTAAAAAAAAAAAATTCCCAAAGAAATAATTTACCCGTATAGAAGAGTTATTTACTAAAGCAGCCATACAACCTAAACGATGATCGTTTACTGAAGTATAACACATTTTCGTGGTTGGACAACTTCGTTCCGCTGGATCACATGCACTAGCATCATAAAACTGAAAACTTCTTTGTGCTATAATTTCTTTAATACAATTTCTGCTATACGATTATATGGAAACTACATTAGAACAGAATCAAATTTTATAAAACCGAAATTTGGACAACAGGATTACAGTGTTGTTAGTATGAAATTAATATATCTGAAACTTACATCACAGTAAATGAAAGGACGAGATTTATTGTCTAGATTATAATTAAGACCTTCGACGCCATGCTTCTTTAAAAAAACCGGTTTTGCTTGATTCACTTCTGATTTACCAGACGATTCATTCAACTGTAATCAATTGAAATGGCTCCTATTAGCACCATATAACAAAGATATATCATCAATAAATACAATACTTTGCCTTAAAATAAGTTAACTAATCAGTCTAAAGTTGAAAATATTTATCCAATAAACCACTATTAATATTTCTGCTCCAATTTAAAAATGCATTTAATGGCAATTATCCTATAAAAACCAATCATGATCAAAAAAATCACGGAACACATAACCATCTGGTACAAAATTTGACCATTGCCAAAATATATAACAAATGGCATGAATTTAGTAAACTACTGATAGTAAGCGTACGGTGTTAAGACTATAACTGTGAAGCAATCATATTTCTGCCCAGATTTGATGATTCTTCCAACTATAATCAACTGAAATAGTAAGTATTACAAGAAAATGAAAAAGTAACTTACATTGTTGATTGCATCATCATTGAGAATATCACCAAGAGAACTATGTTTCAGTGCAGTAAAGCAATGAGTAGAAATCAGTAAAGAAGAAAAAATAAATATGGCAATAAATATCATCATCCTACTATCATTTGTGTTTCCTACTGCCATCTGAAATCAAACAGTATAAGCTTTCATTGAAAAACGAAGAAGCAAAAATGAAATTTCTTGACATATGTTTGCATCAAACACAGACATAGACAAGAGTCAAGAATCGAATATTTCATAGATGATTCATGAGCATCTGATCAGTTTTCTACAACGCATTTTCGAATAATAAAGGGTGGAAAAAATGTTGTACATGAACATTCTTTATGAAGTTTCTCAACAAACTAACTATTCATTAAATAATCTTATTAAATTCATCGAAATAAATGTATTCCAAATATATAAAATGTTGTAAGCATGAAAAAGCATACAATACCAAAAATGAAATTCAAAAGAAAGTGAAAAAAGCTAAGCTACAAACAAGATGAGCATAGACACATTATACACATCTACTTATATACTCATCAAAATCAACAAAAACAGTTCTCTACATAATTATGACATGAAATTTCGTTGCAATCATTTATAAAATATGCTTATCAATCCTCGCACGATTTTTTCTTCCATTTTCGGCAAAGTTATTGTGGACCAACTTATCTCAAATGTACCGAAGTTTTAACAACTTAGGTTTTGGTCATTTTATTCGCATAAAATATGAAAAATGAACTAAAACTTGGAAACACTATCTTATCCAGAAAATTGTTTGTTCACTGAATTTTAAAATTATTATCAGCAGTATTTCAATTTATCCAATTTCAATAATCGTTAAATAATCTAACAAATGTAAAAAAATTTTTTTAATTTGAAACAATGCACTTTGCGAAAAAAAAAAAAAAAAAAAAAAAAAAAAAAAAAAAAAAAAAAAACAAATTTAAAAAAAAAAAAAAAAAAAAAAAAAAAAACAAAAAAAAAAAAAAAAAAAAAAAAAAAACGAATCAAATCATTTAAATAAAAATTTGTACATTTGCATCAAAAATTGAAATATGATAAAAATATATTATCGTACTATCATAAATGATTGTATTGATGTATTTTCAACAATTTACAGCATTTGTTTTATTATTGTCATAAATGATTTGCTTTACTAATGTAATAAATGATTTGCTTTTACTACTGTAATAAATTTAGAAATATTGGAGAAACAATTAGCAATGCAAAACAAACGATGAATTCTTTCAATTTTTTTTTTATTTAAATTTTATTTTAACTTTATCAATATTTACTTATTAAAATCAAAAAAAAAACTCTATTTTGCCTGTATTTTTATCATAAATGATAATTTCCAGACATTTTCTAATTTTTCTTCCCTCTCTTGCCCTCTTTCTCTCCTTTTCTCTTTTCTTTTTGAAGCTAACACAAGAAATGATATTTGCATACTGGAAGCATGTGAAGCATACTATCATTAAGCCATTATATACCTGAAGTGCTAGTAAGTGATTGCATATTAGCGAGTAATGAATGCAAAATGATGCATTCATTCTTGTAATAAGTAATGCATGAAAAATAGTACATGGAAATCAGGGAAATGATTTTTGCATGCAAAATGATAGCATAATAATGATAGCAAAATGATAGCATACCGGCATGCTAGTATTCGTTTGCCAGTAGTACTTTGTACAATACTAACCAAACGACGATGCATGAAACGATTTCGAGCATTTTGTTCCCATTCTAAGCATTTTTTTTGTATCTAAAATTAAATTTAAATTTTTTCATTTCTTTTTTTTTGTTTCCTTTACTATCTAAATACAGTACACTAATTATTATATTATTTATTAAAAAAGATTTCATTTCATTTTGCTTTCATTCATTCAATATAAAATTTGACTGTTTTGTATAAATTAAATTAAATTTCAGGTTAGGAAAAATTCCTTACGATATTAGTTTCATCAGTGCTTGTGTATTTAATATCAATAATCTTTGGTACTGGAAATATTTCTGGCTTAAAAGCTATCAGTAACTTCAAATATGCTGGTTGATTATTAATCCTGAAAAGAAAAAATACTAAAACATTGTCGAATGTATGGCATCAAAGAAATTCAAAAATTAGAAGTACTTTTCACACAACTAACTGCATTGTTGACTGACATATAACATGAATAACCGGAAAGTTACCAGTAGTTATGTCATCCTAATAATGGAACGGTCATGATGAACAGGCTCATCATATTTGGCTTATTCCTCAACAAGAGCTTTTTTTCTCTTCTCTTAAAGAACAAAAAAACATCTAGTATTATAAAAAAATAATTCATCGTTAACTTACTCAGCTTTTTACTCGATAACAAATTCAATTTAAAACCTTTTACAACTAAAAGACTTCTCAAAAATCATTTGAGACAACCAAACCTGTAAGAAGTAAGAAACAATGGTGTTTGAAGACGTAAATAACCATCAATTTTACCACTGAAGTAAACAGTTGTTAGTGGAATGAAAATAGAGCCTAGCCATCGTCGTTCCAATTGCTCATGTACTGAATTAGGCTCACGATCATCAGAATCAAGTTTAGTAATGAGCTAAAAAAAAATTGAAAAAAGCGATAAATAAATTATATTAATTTTTTGTCAAATATTTTCACATTATACAAATACATTTCGATCACTTGAAGCAGTTAATTTATACAGATGATTAATTAGAGAGAAAGTATGACAATGAAAAAGATATGCTTGATTTAAGTTGGAAATTTTGATAAAATAATTTGATGATTTCTTCTTGCTATAACTTTAAACTTAATGTATCATCTTTTTTTCACCATTTATTTTCCTTTTTTTCTCGCTCTTTCTTTCTCTTTCGCTCTTTACTTTTTAGTATTTTTTTTGTGGTGATTTATGTAATGATTTTACTAATTGATCAAACTGACGCGATCATAAACAGTAATTTTTATAGAATCCGTAATTGAGCTAAAATCGCTATCAGTTATACGAAGAGGATCTAATTTTAATTCAATAGTTTGTTGCCAATATGGATTTCGTCCATTAGATATTGTTGTTTGTGCCAATGAATCCTTAAAAAAAAAAAAGGAAAAAATTATTATTACTAGAAAGAATTATTAATTAATTAACAAAAAATTAATCTGAAAATAAAAGTAATTTTTCATTCTGGATTTCCGAATATTTGATTTTATGCTTACGGTTAAATAAGACAATTTTTTTCTTTTTGTCTTTTTTTTTAAAAAGTAACAATTTAAACCTGAAATGAAACTTCAACAAACGATAATAATGTTCCATGTTTCGGTTCCGGAAGATTTATTGCTGAATGAATATTGACAACAAGATAATATTCCACAATATCTGCTACCTGTATTTACATTTCATTTCATTTCATTTCACTTTAACTAAGCATAACAATGAATATATCATCGATGTATACAACATAATGATTTGATTTTGTATTGATACCTTTCGTAAAGTTGTTGCTGCACGTCTTGCTGGTTTTAATTTTCGTGATATTTCGGTGGAAAAAAATGAGAATGAAGCAAATGTTCGGAAAATTTTTGGAAGTGATTCTTCATGTATCAAATTCTCTTTCATCATTATGCTTTGTTCATTTAATGCTTTTTCATAAAAGCGATTCCTAAAAGAATAGGAAGAAAAAAATAATTATGAATTATTAATAAAGTACCACAGTTTTTTAACTATATTATTCTACAGTAACATTTCAATGATTATTTCATTACCGTATTTTTTGGGCATATTCATTTCCAATATTTCGGTAATGATCAATTTTCGTTTTGCAACTATATTGATTGAATAAAAGATCTGAAGCTGCTAGCATATGATGATCAATTTCTGAACTCAATAATGGAACTGGTTTCCTAAAGCACATTTTTTGTTCATTGCGCACTTGTAATAGTTTCAATCTGAAAAAAAATTTAATTTCCATTATTTCGGTGCCAATTGATTTTTATTTCATAGTAATTTTTATTAATTCATCGCATGCCTAATTATTTATTTTTTTGATTGAAAAAAATATTTATTATTTCTTTTTCTAATTTTCTTTACATACGAAAATTATTTATTTTTTTCTTCCAGTAAAACGAAGAAAAAATAAATTAAAAAACTAACTGTAATCATAATTAATTGTGATCGTAATTTGCATTTAATGATAAGCAATTTCCTTCATTGCTATACTTATTAATTTACAAACACAAATTAAAATTAAATTCTTTCTTAATGATTTATAAAGCACTATACCTAAGATCGTTATCAAATTCTTCATCAGAACATAATCGAACTTCTTTTGGTATCAAATCAAAACTATCAGTTCTATCCATGAATGATTTCTGTTGTTGCTGTTTTTGTAGTAGTTGTTGTTGTTGTTGAAATGTAAATATGGGATGTCGTTGTTGTTTACTTGTTGTAAATGTGTCCTCTTTAGCCCATGATGCATTACAGTATAATTCACCAGATACACATGGCTTAAGATTACCAGAACCAAGACTAGAATACATCCTGTAATTAAAAAATGTAACTTTAGTTAAATTTTATTAACAGTAAAATAGTTTTCAAAAAAAAAAAAAATTTACCAAAGCAAACAATAGCAATAATATCTTCTGATAATTATTAGCATAATATTTTTCTCCATTAAAAATTATTTGCATTTGAAATTATTTTTTACCCATTTATAATTAATTCACTTGCGAACTCTACTGGTATTACGGTATTTTGCGTATCCGTAATATCATCTTCATCCGGTAACGGCAAACCAACAATTGCAATTTTATGAGTTTCTGTTCTTGGTGCTTTCTCAAAAATTGTCACTGTTATAGATTTAGGTATTTCGCGTACCTAAAATATAGTACAACAAATGTAGAAAGAGAAAATGATAGATTTACAAAATCCTTTTTTTACCTTGACTTTCAAATGTTGGAAGTAACAAAAATTTTAAATAAGAAATTGAAAATTTCAATTTATCAATACTTTTCTGTAAACTTAGCAGTTTCCTTCTTAGAAATATCATTTGAATTGTTGCTATATAAAGTTAATATGAAATAATAGGTAATTAAATACTTGGAATAAAAATTGAAAATTGCAAAAAAATCAGAAATAATCAAATAAAAGTTCATTAGCAAATGTTCACCTGCAAATTATAGATTTGGCCAAAATAGGCCTGAAAATTTTCATCAAGTGGTCGATGTAATGTTTTGCATACAACAACATTGTTGAATTCGATTTGTAATTGTAATTGGCATTTTTTTAAGTAATTGATCCGATCAGTTTCATTCTTAGGCATCGATTCATTCGATTCACTATTACTCAGTACATAAACCGGAACATGACGCAGTTCATCAAACAATTCTAATTTTTCCGCAATATCAATTATTGCCGGATCATCGCATAGTTTTCTGCAAAAAATTGATAAAATTAAAAAACATTTCCCCTATTTCAATCAATAATGATAATAGTGATAAATCATTAATATGATGACAATAATACGACAAAAACACTGACAGGGAGAATAATAACAAATAATAATGATCAAATATGTTATTTGATTAAAATTATTATCATTGAAACCTTTCTTCAACATGTTGTTGTTCGAAGGTGATTTTTTCAAGCGTTAATTTGTTGGCCGAATATCCTTGTAGCTGCCGTAATTTCTGTAATTTTTTCCAATTCTCCTCAATCTTTTCACCTAGTTCCAAATAACTTTGTCGCTTTTCCTCCAAACCAATCATTGATTCTCTTATTCGGCTTTCAACACTGCAATCTAATATATTAGTTTGAGGTCAAGTTTGTTTCATTTATGAAAAAGTTTATGGCAATTTTTTTTTTCGAAGAAAAAATAGAATAATAATTAAAATCATAAATAAGAAATATTAAAATCTATAATTTCTATTACCAATATACTTGAATGAATAGATTTGGAAGTTAATCAATGTCTTGAGATATATGCCTAAAAAATCAGACCAAAAAATCTATGCCTAAAAATCAGGCTTAAAAATCTACCTAAAGAATCACGTCTAAAAATCTTTGCCTAAAACAATGACAATAAATAATATATTTGAAATTTATAGTTTTTAAATCAATATCTCTTACAATCAGTTTGGAAAATCTCAATACTTCTAGGACAGGATGGATGATGCAGAATGTCTCTCGAAAGATTATTTTAATGTACGTCATTTGTTTGCTTCATTACCGAATATTTTTCATAAAAATTGAATAATAAACAATAGTTTAACTTTTTCTTATTTAATTATCCAAGTAATCAACTAACTTTTTTCTTTTTTTTTTCTCAGCACAAAATTAATTTTTGAAAGATTAAAAAATTTTCAAACTTTTCTTTTTCATTTTTTCTGATAATTCGTTCATTGCGTATTGCTTTTTCATCCATTTCAACTTCCTTCAATAATTTCAGTGCTTTATGCATTTCAATTGATTGCATTCTATGCAAATTTCGAATGTTACTGCATAGCTACAAATAGTGTGTGAAAGTAATGATTTAATATTTCAGTCAGTTATATTTATTAAACAATTGAAGTTAAAATAGAAATGTTCAAATGGAAGAAAATCGAAATGATTTCAGCAATAATTTGCTATGGTGAAAATTTGTCGTGATGAAATTTTTTTTTTCTACTCTTAATTTGCTTTAATAAATAAACCATGTCCTCTTGTCCAAATAACCAATGATAATTGAAAACAATTCGATTTAAATCAATATCTAGTTGTACAAAATCTTGTTGCTTAATACGATTATGCGCTGTATTCCATTTCTCCGCTTTAAAATATCGGCATAGATTGAGACCATTGTTATCATTATAATATTCAAGCTATAATTGAATATATTACATCTTAATAAATTGATATGAAAAAAATACCTAATAAATTAAAGTGAAAAAAAAATTACTGATTAATTAATGATAGAAGTGAGTTTTTTAATCTTAACTTTTTCTAAAAAAAAATTTATTAAAATTAAGCAATTTATATTTTATCTTTAATTTTTCTTGCTTATTTTTTTTTGTAAATTTTACTGTGAATGATTATTGTTTATTAATTATCACTGAAGTCATGGCAAATTTTGAAACTATTCAGTTTTTGCTCATCTATACAATGATGTCATATAGAAATATTTTGTAAAATTCATACATGAATCAGAAGGTTTTGCAGTACAGTAAGCAAAGATAATTTTACAGCATGCAAGTGAAAATTTTAGGATAAAATAAATAAAACAAAAATTTGTTCAATTTTAAACAATTTTTATTTCAGTTAAAAAATCGTCAACCAATATATACCTTTTTTAAATTTAAATTTCGAAAAAAAATGCTTAAAATTTTTTTTTTTGCAAAAATATCCATTAAAATTCATTTACCCTTTTTGCAGTGCGATTAGTATCCAAATTACTTCCCAATATCACTCCTTTATCGTTAATAAAATGTTTACCCACCCGTTGTATTAACAATGAATAATTTTGTAGTTTCAAATTGGTCTGACTAAAAAATTTGTATTATTTGAGTATGCTAATATTATTAATAGGGCTTTTTTTTGTCACCTGAGAAATTTTTATTGATATTTGATGAAAAAGTTAGATGAAATGAAAAAGTTACTTAATTCATTGTTAGATGAAAAGTTTTTAAACTAACTAATAATTGATAATGATAATAAAATGATGAAAATATCACATTTATATATATATATATATATAT
>JARVGP010000377.1:0-25782 GCA_029876185.1 Mansonella ozzardi | reverse complement strand
TATATATATATATATATATATGTATGTGATATTTCGGTAATAACAGATGAGTAAATGAAATTTGTGAATTAAAATTTTAAATTTAAAAATTTTGAAATACTTTTGTATTCCATCTTCAATTGATGATGATATTGACACGTCAGAGTATTTGTTGCGGATACAGCATAATTTTTCAAATTGTTGAATTTCATCAGCTGATTGTGGTTGTGGTGCCACAAAGATAACTGGAAAATATGATTATCTTTTGTTTCAACTGTTGAAAAGAAATAATAAAAAAAATTGATTCGATTTTAAAATTAAATTTCATTTGCTAAATTTTTAAAATGAAGGTATTTAGGGATTCTTATGGTAAGCGGTTTTTTAAAATTGAAATTAAACAAACTTTTAGAAATTTGTTTCTTGTTTTGTTTAATTTCTTGTTTGCGCTTAATTTCTACTTCCATTTCCTTCTCGTCATTCCAGGATTTACCAGTCATAAATTCATACTGTGCATCATCCGGCGGTAAATAGCGCACACAATCAGCAGTACATTTCACTCCAAGCTATACAAAAAAAAAAATTTAAAAATTAGGAGGAAAATTTTTACTTTTTCCTGATTTTTCCAGAATTTAAAAGCCATAAAATCATAATGAACACCATATGAACAGAAAAAAAGAAAGAAAGAAAGAATTTGATATAATCTAAGAATAATTTGATTTCCTTTTAAATAAATAAAAATTAAAAATTGAAAATTAGATTAACTTTGAATTTTGCTTACCGTCAATTATTATTAAACCTATTATAGTGATATATTTTGAATTTATAAGCTATTATAATTATTATTATGTTAAATTATTGCATAATCGAGCAATTCCTCATTGGACGAAACCGTAATTTCAATATCGAAATCATAAAGTGAAAAAAAAAAGGTGATAAAGCTGACCTTCATGGAATGTTCGATTTGTCGATCAAGTTCTTCTTGGTTTATTTCAGCACTGCTTCCTAATGAATAATCTTGTTTCGTCAACTTATTACGTTTTTCATGTTGTAATCGTTGTTTACTCAGTTTAGCTGCACCACGTTTCTCTTCCATTTCTTGTCGCAATTTTTTTCTTATCTGTTCACGTATTGTTTGTGATTTCGGTACAACTGCTATAGAAGTTTCACTTAATGCCGGAAATTCTTCTGACGAAACTATTGAGCTAGAAATAAAATATGCAAAATCTAGTAGTTGCAATGTTCGCTTTCTTTACATAAAAATTAAATCATCAAATTTTTAAAACTGCTAAAATTAACCTTTGATTAATGCTAGCATTGTCATCAAATGATTCATCGGGCTAAAAATAAAAAACGATTTTTTTTTTTGGTGCTTTAATTAAATTCAGGCAAAACTATTTCTCACACTGAAATCAATTTTCATTTTTTTTTTTTTTGTTTTATAAACAATGCTTCGAATATTTTTGAACGAAGTTTGAAATTAACATTTTTTCTAAATTTAGATTTAAAAAAAATTTTGTGAAATAGTAGCAATTAGTTTTTGACATAAATGCTGCTGTAATTCAGTAGCAATTAGTTTTTAATATAAATACTACTCTAATTTAGAAGAAAAAAAAAAAAAAAAAGTTTTTTTGCCATACTGAAATGATATTTTGAGATTTCCTTTTTTCTTTCTTCTTTCTATCCACCGCTATTATAGGTTGCATTGCTTGAGCCATACAGTCATCATTATTTTCAGGATTTTTTATCCAACTCTTTTGTTCCTTGCCAATTCCTTTTTGTGCTGATTGTATTAGCTTATCAATGCTTTTCACACTAATACTTTCCAATGCTTCGGTTTTTTCCATTTCCATTACTTTCGCGTAATTTTTTATCGTTTTTTTTCTTAAATAAATCAGTAAATTACGGATTTTTAATGGAAATTAAAAAATGAATTGAAAAAAAATTAGAAATCGAAGAATATAGTTGTTGCAAAATTTTTATTTTAATAGAAATAATTATTGAAATTACAAATTTAAATAATTTTATTAAATTTATTGAAATATTTTTCTATCAACTAATTAGCAAGTAGTAATTAGTTTTCAAACTAATTACTCCATCATTCCCATCAATCAAAAATTTTTGTTTTTTTCTCCGAAATTTTTTCAAAAATTAATTTCGGCATTTTTCTTTCAATTTCACCACGATAATTATTTGGATTATTTTCGTAGTTATATTTTCCAAAAATTTACTTAAACAATGAATAACATTTTAGCAAAAATTGCATCCATAAAAATCAACATTCAAACTTTGAAATTAAATGATAATTAGCCAAAATAATGATAATTAGCTAAGAAATTATTCAACCAACATTTAAATTGCAATTGGCTATACAGAAATACTTCTATGATCCGTGGTATTCGATTACACTACGATACTATGATCTACGATGTTCGATTACTGTCTTAAATGAAACGAAAAAAAAAAATCCCTTCAAAATTACCAGCATTAAATTAAGTAAATTTCAAATAAATGTAAATGTAAATATGAATTTGAAATGAGTGAAATATGCGACAAATCAATAACCACTAAGATGAAATTACTGTTGCTATTGACAACGATGCAGTAGTGATTTGAAAAAAGTCTTGAAAAAAATTATATTAATGAATTGCGCAATTTTATGCCATTAATTTAGATTTAAAATTTAGAACAATCCTAATTAATTAATCAAATGATTTCATATTTGATATGTGAGCATTAATTCTTTTGATGTGAATTTGAATGATAGCTACACATTTATGCTTTGACATGTCTCATGAGATTGATTGCATTATACATTAAGCAATATGTGTAATTACTAATCGGTACTAATAAAGCAATATGCTAATTGCCAATCGATACTAAATAAAAGTCGGTACTAATCACTCAACAATGAATTAGCAATCAAATTACGTCAAACTATTAATTAAAAAAAAAATTCTATTAATTCTATTAGTTGAGAATTTAAAATAATATCGGAAAATATGGTCTGAAACAAATAGGTACATAAGAATGAGTGCAGTGAATATTTTACAAAGTTATTGCGAAGATTGAAAAGGTTATCATAACCCAGAAATGCAAAGCATATAAGTGAGGGAGAGCAAAGGTGATATGCGATGAAATCAAAAGTTTGCGATTGATTATTAATTTAGTTTACTTTTTATTAGCATGGTCGATCAACTAATCCCATCGTCCATTGACTGATTGCATTGCCATATTTTGTTTCAAAAATAAAACAGTTTATTGAATAGTTTTTTTTTCCGCAATTTTCCTAACGGAAAATACAATAAAGGAAATTCGAAAAAAATTGTTGATGTAATAAAGTATCCGAAGGGCTTTTTTTTTTACATTAGGGATTTAACAATTGTTGTTCCAGAATTTGTTGCATTTTCTTTGCTATTATGTTCCATTTCTTCAATAAAATTAAATGAGCGTTATATTACTGATACTTCTGGTCATCGTCTTATTTGCTATACTCTTTATATAAAAAAAATAATTGTCACAAAACTTTATCAATTAAATGAAAAAATACATATTGAACTGATCAATTAGCTACCATCTTTTCTAATTCATTAGCTCTTTTTTTACTGAATTCTGGACAGTTGAAAATTTTGTTCGAAATATTTAAATTTAGGAAATTTGTCAGCTATTAATAACAAGAAAAAAAAACTCTTCTATACTTGATTAGTTTCGTTGTTTGAAATATTTCAATTCAATAATTTCCATTGTGAAATGTAAGCAAGTTTACTTAATTTCCAAATTATGTAATTTTATGATAGTAGATATAAATCCAGTAAACTTCTTCTTCAATTTGAAATTCAGTAATTCAGTGAATTTTGCCGATGAATCGATAATCCGGTTAACGTAACTGATTTACTTTGCCAATTCAAACATCTGCAATCGAAAATTTCTCTGAAGCGAAACATTTGCATTCTGTTAAAATCATCGTGATTCAATGAGATTGCACTCATACAATCACCTATTCAATAATTGGAGTTGACAGAGATGATGTAGAGGTGAGTGGAGAGAGGTATGCAGTGGGTAGTTTCATTTAAGGTATGCAGTGGGTAGTTTCATTTAAGGTATGCAGTGGGTAGTCTATAGGCTATTTGATGAGAGTACTATATGTGTGCTTTTTTTCTTGCATTTTTAATTTTTTGTTTCTTCAGTGAAACATTTTTTAGTTATTTACCAGCAATGGTTGAAGAACGAGAAGTGGCGCAAATTGGTACCTGTAAGTGGTTTAATGTTTTGAAGGGTTATGGTTTTATTACACCGGACGAAGGCGGAGATGATGTATTTGTCCATCAGGTGAATGGAGTTTTTGCTTTAGTCACTTTAAAAATAAGTGAAATTTTCCAGTAAGCTTGAAATAACTTGCATAGCAAGTCACAAACAGTCTCTCATTATTGGAAAATTAATTTATAACTTAATTTTACTACCCGTACTTACGTTGGCTCTCGTAATTTTTTTTTCCGCTATAGTCTGAATTAAATATGGATGGTTTCCGAAGTTTGGACGCTGGTGAACGTGTTCGTTTTGTGATCCGGAAACGATCAGAAGGTAATGAAGCAACAGCAGTTGTAAGTGCAGAACCTGGTGGAAAATTGAAGGGAAGTTCTATCAGGCCTCTTGGAAAGAACAAATCGCATGTTATAAGGTTGATTTATGTTGTTTTTTCCATGCATTAAAATGAGCAAACTAGTATCATCATTGTTTGATTTTGTTTAATTTAGTTTTTATTATTCTTAACTAAGCAAACTTTGTTAATATGTTACTGTAGTATGTATTTATGATTAGATATCTCCTTCATTCTTGTTGTTTTTGTTTTTTGCCAACTGGATAACTCACGTCGTTTTATAAGGTATAAAAAAAAATTTTTTTTTTTATACCTTATAAAATATTTTTTTTTTTATATATTTTTTTCTGTATAAAGGTTAACTTAGTTTGGTAAATCTTTTTATACCTAAATTTCCGTTTTCCTTCGGTTGATATAATATCGATTAAATTTTTGTTTTAAGAAAGGCTTGCACTATATAAGTTATTTTTTTTTTAAGTGGGCACTGGAAATCCAATCAGTAAAAGGAAGACTTTTATCAGTGGCTAAGAATGTGGAAAAAGGGATTTTTAATTTCATAAAATAACGGATATTGTTAAAGGTCCTTTATAATATAAAATTATGTTTTTATTTTCCTTAGAAGACAATTAATGTATATCTTATTTATTTTGCAGATGTTTTAAATGTGGTCATTATGGAAACCATACAGCAGCCAAATGTAAAACTTCAGTGGGACCCGAAAAAGCTTGCTATGGATGTCTTGCGACCGATCATTTAGTTGCTGATTGCCCACAAAAAGGAAACTTTAAGGATGGTACTAAAGCAAAGACAAATGGCGCCGAAGGAAGTGATATAAATAAGGTAGTGGTAGAAGTAGAGAATAATGTAGAATTGCAATCGAAGGCGGAAAATGGAAAAGCTGGTTCAAAGATGACGAAATTCACCAACGACAAGGCGGATGTCAGTAAGGGCAGTAACTGTTGAGTATTTAAATTATTTTATTTCCGAAATTCTCCCAAACTACAGAAAAGTCATGTTCCTAAGGGGGAAAATGTATAGTCAATCATCAGTAATTATAAATCTCTTACTTTCATTTCCTACGTTATGGCGTTAAACCAATATTCATACTTTATAATATTGGTTTAATTTATTTCATTAGTATTATTGTCTATCTTACCTCAATGACATTTTCATCTCTTTAAGTTATTCTAATCGCGCAGGTTGATGGAAGTGCCATTTAATTAGAAGTACACAATTTTTCTTCTTTTGAAACAAACATTAGATGTTATCATTCATTTTAAGAAGTTGACAATTTTTATTACAGTTTGACATTGCGGTTAATTACAAGAACAATTTAGAAAATGTCTGATTTCACATTTTAATTATAAGGAACTAGCGACATACCTAAGCAGCTCGATAGATCTTTATTTTTTTTTTTTTTTTTTTATTGTTTCATTTGCATTCGTAGGTGCCTCAGTGGTGGTTTGTACAATTTTACATTCCATCATAAACTTGTTTTATAATGAATACTCAAATTTTCGTCCTTCTCTTTTTCCTCTCTCCAGTCATAATTTTTGTATTAGTTTCTCTTCATTATTTCAATTCTTAATTCACTGTTTTACAGTAATTGTTTCATCCATTATTGTTATTACTCAGGGATTTTGTTTGACTTCGTTTTGTTGATTTGATTTATTGATTAACTACCTCAAGAATATAGCTTTTCATGCGCATCATTTGTACCTCAGGTTTTTCATTTTATTTAATGTCATAACTCAGGTATTATGCTACCACTTTAATTTTGATTTTTTTTTTCTGTTGATAAAAAACGGTTATATTTATGTTGTTAACGCAGCTTACGTTAGTATTATGTTTTAAATGTCGGACATGTCACGTTAGCAATTGAATATATGTTAAGAACAAATCAGTAGTGTAACGATAAGACTTATGATAACAATAGGAAATGCAAATTTCTGTTATCTGACTCAGGAGGACTGAAAATCTGCAACAGCAAGTGATGATCTCGTATTATTGAACTAACTGGGGATCTTATCTGTAAGTTTTAAAGATTTTCTCATTACTGTTTGGAAATGAAGCTACAAAATTATCACTTGACAATATTTTACCACGAAACCTTCTTTTATAATGAATTCGAACAACAGCGCATATAAACTTAAATGTTTCCATTCTCCAATAACGAACATTGATTTCTATTCAAGTTTAAATTGCTCTGATTAACTTTATCTTATTTTGTCATTTGCTTTATATAAACATTTATTTTACAACGTAAATCCAAAAATGCTGACAGTAACTTCTCGATCACGACTGTCTAGAGATGGAGCTGAGGCGTACGCGAGTAGATACATACTCGGATGCCAAGCGCACGTAAATGTTTCAGCATTTACACGAAGTTCATGCACTCTAAAATATGAAAACTTAAATTTTGTAAAATTAAAAATTTTTCACAAAACATAATCGTTAAAAGATCTAAATTGATGTAATTTCAGTAAAATAAAATGAACTCAAGTAATAAACAGAAATTGGAAACCTTGCACCATTTTCTGCCCAACAGATATCAATAAAATGGTCTTCACTTGCACAAGCAATCAACTGATTGTCCGCACTAAATGAGATCGATCGTAATGGATAATCCAATCTACAATAAACATAGTCTGTGTTTATTCAACAATCGTATTTAACTCTCAATTAAAATATGAAATATCTGTTATTTGTTTAGAATAATAAAAGTTTAAAGAGTTCAGGCGAAAATTGGGAGGAAGAAAATGAGCGATGGAAAAGTGAACATGATCACGATAAAAAACTGTTCCTTTTATAACCACAAAACTTCCTATAGAAGTAAAAAATACCCATAAAGAGAGCATTGACTGAAGATAAGAACTTTTGATAAAAATAAATTCAAATCATTCAAGAAAGCGCGAAATATATTTAATACAATTCATCTATTCTATAAGAGAATTTTCTTACATTAAATTGCTACATATAAAAGAAACAACAAATAATACCAATTTACTCTTGTTCTCTAATTTGAAGTTTAAAGTTTCTGAAAAAATTTTTAAGCATATGCAAATGAACAAAAATTGTAATTTCTAATATACATAAAATACAATAAAAAAACGAACCTTCCCATAGTTGATTCACAGATCAGCTCACTGGCATCCCAAATCGAGCAGACCGCATCTGATGCACCGACGGCAAAACGTCGACCATCCGGTGAAACTGCTAAACAAACACAAGTAGCTTGAGCAGGATGTGCCTGCAGCATTCGTCGATGTGTCAAGTCTGGTGCCCTAAAATTTAACAGGCAATCAAAGACACAGGGAGAAAATCTACTTTAGCATGTAAATTTAGAGAAAAATTTTGAAAAGAAATGAAAATATCTAGTTATTTAATCTTATTTATAAAACAGAACAGCAATATTTATGAAATGTTCAAAAACAGATCGTGAATGCAATCCAGTATTGCTATTAAAGATTTATACTAACAAATAAGACAGGTAATTATTCCTAGAACAAGCAACACCATCACTAGCAGAAAAACTTTTATTAATTTGCTAAAGGATTCTGCTAAAGGGCTGCTAAAAGACGACATCCACAATTTTAAAAAAATCGAGAACTTACGAGAAAATATTGACTTGACCACTTCCCATAGCCACGAATAAATATTTCCCAGACGGATCAAATGCAAATTCATTCACTTCATCTTTCAACGATTCAACTTTGATTGTTTTCAAATTCCGGCTATCAAGAATATTTAAGGAATCTTCCTTGTCTCCATACGCCAAATACGTACCACATGGTGACCAGACCACATTCAAATTCTGCGCTGTAAATGATAAGAAGATGAAAAAAAAAATCTATGCTGAGCTATTATGCGAATTATATGATAATTTTAGAAACTTCTCGGATAAGATTAGAAAGGTTCCAGGAAAACTTGAATTTTCTTATCTCCTATACAAAGAGAGATCTAGATAAATAAACTATAACACTGTTGTAGGAATCTGACTTACAGTAATGAAGAGAAAAAATATCTGGTTTATGACATCTATACATAGGATCTTTCCTTGAAAAGAAATAGATTTTTGAACTTCTTTATCTCGAATAAATACATCTCTTGAAAATTTCATGTTCACTAATTTATATAATAAGTTTGATATTAAACACGCATTTTACCTTTAGTATTTAACCTAGTGTGTGTCCGTGCCTGCCGAATATCCCACAATCGGACAGATTTGTCTGCGCTCGCTGAAGCTAGCAAATATGGATTTGATGGATGAAAAGCAACCTGATCAACTTGTTCATTGTGACCAAAGCCACGGAAAATTGTTTTCTGTAAGAAAATCATTTTTTATCATTTTTAATTAAGTTTATAACAAACTTAACTGCGATTTTAATTTCCAACATTCATTTCTTTATTATCTAAATTTTGGAACAATTCACATCAAAATTCACATGCAAGTAATAAGAACTGAAAAAAACAAAATAGAAATTGCTGTAAATTATTGTTCAGTGAAAATAAGAAATAAAATGATGGCTCAAACCAATTAAGTATAAGTACTTTGCATACTTATAGTCATCTTTTACTTCACTTATATACAATACTATAAATACTAACGATTCGAAATGAAGAATCAAATGTTATCACTGATACACTTTTTTCCGCCCCTGCAGCAAGGCGAGTACCATCACAATTCCAGGATACAGTAAGAGGCCGCGGTACCTGCAATCTTCGCAGTTGTTACTAACAGTATATGGTAATCTTTAGTCTTAAATTTTCATTTTTTGTTAAAGTATTTCAACAAAATTCACAAGAAAAAAAAATATTATGCTTCTTATAATGCTTTGTTTTTCACAATAATGTTTTAAAACCTTCTGAAATACTTAATTTCACGAGATAAGAGGAGATAAAGATCGAAAAAATTTAGCATTTAATGGAAAAATTTAATTAATAACCCGAAATAGGATAGACCGACCTGCATGTCATATGGTTTTACTCGGTCATTTTTCTTGAAATGTGACACTGCCTCCTGAAACGTTTGAATTTTTGATGACGTTGATGATGATGATGATAATGGTAAACCATTTTTCCGTTGTAATGTTACTGAGGATTGTTCTCGATTTTGTGTACCCATTTTATTGACAAATTTTGCAATGATAGCTGTAATTCAATCCATTAAATATGATAATTGGAAATTGTATATTTACGTAATGCAGCGAACTGATAATAAATAATCTGTCTGTGATGATTTTAAAAAATGATTGATAGAAATTCCATTTTATTCTTTTTCCCAACTTAAAGAATTGAGAAAAGGAATACATGATAAATGAGACGGAAATGTATGATGCAAAAAAACATTCTCTTATCATTTCATCATTAATCAAACTCGATACTCAATCAATCAACCAATTCGATCAATTAGTCAGTCGGCCAGTCTATTCAAAAAATAAAAGATTAATTAATTTTTACAAATTGAAACAAAAATCTTCGAAAAATTGGAGAAAATAATAAAATGGAGATTTAGGACTATTTTTAGAAATCATTCAATAATGTAATTTTTCACAAAATATATTGTTTTACATATTTCATATAATAATATTAATTAATATTTGTTTACTTTAACAAACAATTCCTTTTCTCATAATATTCAGAAATTCTAGCAAAAAACAAATATGTTTCACAGTTGGATTTAGCAAATTATATTTTTAAAAATTATTAAATTTTTAGCAAATTACATTTGCTAAAATTTACATTTGTTTTTTTTTTTTTTTTCAGCGAAACAAAATCACTAACAATGGATTAAAAAAATTATTAATAACTAATGCATCAAACTGTCAATAATTAATTAACAGACATAACAGCAATAATTTAGTGAATTTGTAAAGATGCACAATTTCTAATTACTTAATGAAGGCATTTTAGTAAAAATAAAGTAAGTGCTAGTTAAACCTAATTAATGCATATTTAGTAATGCAAGTAAATGAATGATTAAATGTGCAGACAGGTAATTAAACAGAATTCGAATTTTGCAAGAAATATCAGCCGAAATCAAAGAATTCATAACTGATTGTCCTCTGATGGCAGCTATTTCAAAAAAAAAAAAAAAGCAAGATTAAAAATATTGAAGTGTAATGATTGAAAAACTCAAGAAAATAATTTTTACCATTACAGTATGCTAGAAGAATGACTAATTAATTATTAAACCTGGGAATAATAATTCGTAAATTTGTCAAATCACCTGCCGACAACAAAAGAAAAAAAAAGATCGTGCCGCCAATAGGTATGGCGATACTTCGCTACTAGGTTGGTAGTCATTTCGATGATTTTTCAGGCATTGGAAATTTTATTAAAATTTGAAGTTGCTATTTTGTTTCTGTTTTACTTCCATTCTATTCCTTTGTTTCATTCATGTGTTTTTTTTCTTTTTTTTTTAAATTTCAATTGTTAATTATTGTACATTGCTTTCAGTATGCGATATGTATCGAAGCATAATTGTCAAACATCCTGAATTTTTCTTTTTTTTTTCATTTGAAATATTTATGCTTAAAGAATTATAATTAATATTTTTTTTAAAATCGACTTTTTTTTTTCATGAAGCAGTGAGTGCATTAAATTTCTTAACAAAAAGATTTTATATCTTACTTATCTTTAAAATTCATCAAAAATTTATTCAGCTTTTCGAATTGTGCCCATTTGCACAATAATTCATTCAACTCACCGGAATTTACAATTCATCACAAATGCATTCAGCTGATTGGAATGTGCCAATTCATCACAAAGTCATTTAGCTTTTCGAAATTTGCCAATGAATCAGTGGCAGGCACACTTAGTTTAATTATCTTTTTGTGAGAGAAATTAATGGAATTTGCATTAATTGAATTAATGGAATATTTTGCAATAAAATTCTCACATTTGTTTAAAAATCGTTCTTGTAAATGATTTGTGCCGAGATCTATTTTTTTCCCTTTTTTTTCTTTTTTTCCTTTTTTTTCCCTTTTTTTCCCTTTTTTTCCCTTTTTTTCCCTTTTTCTTCCTTCCTTTTTTTTCCCTTTTTTTCCTTCTTTTTTCCTTTTTTTTCCCTTTTTTTTTCTTTTAAATTACATCATATATTTGATTATTTCGACTTATTGATTTTAAAAATGAAAATTAGTCTGGTCAATTTTTGATAATCAAATATTTTCTTTGAGAAAAATGAAATATTTAAATTAGTAATATTTCTTGTGATGTAGATTAAGTTATTATCGATATTTGTGATATTGCTTAAATTTATTAATTTCACTCAATTATTTTATTTCCAGCTTCGCTACATTACGTGAAGTAAAGCCGAGAGCAAAAACTAATAGTAGAGAATTTTGCTCGGCTACTGGGTAAAATTTTTGGATATGACAAGTGAATTTGTTGATTGGGATTGGAAAAAACTTGGTATTAGTTGTTCACAGGTAAATTAATTTAATTCATTCAGTGAGTGATTTCATTTTTTAAATGAATGATTTAATTTAATTGGAAAAAAAAGTTGGTATTCTCTGAATAAATTGTAAATATTCAAATTTTTTAGGCAAGCGATTTAAATGTTCAAATAAATATGACGACTTATATGTATGTTCTATGTGATATTGCATGAATGTCAAATGCTGGACTATATTTGTCAATGCATAAAATAAACATTCATTAATTTAAAATTTAAATATTTCCATTTTAGGTTTTTCTATCATTCCTTTGCTTTCGCTTCCTGCAATTTATTGTTCGTTGGTACTTATTTGGAACATGTACATTCAAAACATTTTCATATTTTGGATGCAGCAAAAGCGGCAATCGTGCAAATTCCTTTGTGGATATCCATAGCAATGAGTTATTTTTGGTATGTTTGCAAAGTTTTAGAAATTATTTTCATATAATTTCTTGCAAATATTACAGGATTAAAATAATATTGTGTAAAGTAGTAGCTTGTTGAACTACAACAGATCATACTATTTGCAACATAGTGCAAAATTCTGCATTTACGACATGTGATTATAGAATGCACCTCCAAATAGACGTTGGCGAATTAGCAATGAAGCTGTTTCGTTAGGACATTCCATAGTATCTGGCTTTTGGGCACTTTATGCAATTATTGTTTATCCAAAGTTATTAGAAGATATGGTAAATTATACAAATTCAATGGCTCATTATCTGGTGAGTTTTCTTTGACGTCTGTTTTTCTGACAATTGGTTGCGGAGGTCTGATATTGTTTCATCTTTTGGAACAATATCATGTTCCATCTTTTGATATCTGTACTTTCATTGCATTGTGTCTGTGGTAATAAAATAACGTTGAAAAAAAAAAGAACTGGAAATTTTAATCAAAAACTGTTTTATGTTAAAGAAAGCAAAACGACAAATTATTAGTTAAGGGATTAAAATGAATTTAATATTTCTCTCTCATCCGTAATACGTTTGGAATGAGAATAGAAGGTTTTAGTTTATTTTAGTTTATTTGCAAACTGCAAAATAATAAATATATGATTTATAATACTGGTACATGATCAATGAAATTGAAAGTGTTCAAAACTATGATTTATTCTCTTCTATTTTGACAAAAATACTGTAATATATGGTAACTATAACGACAAATTTAATAAATTACTAATTTAAAGCTTTAAAAATTCATTTTTTAACTGTTTTGAGAGGCGAATTTGTAATGAACGGAAATGTGATATAATGATATATATATTATAGTTGATACTTTCAACGGGCTATCTGATACATGACCTTACTGATTTGCTTATCAACGAACAATCATTACGAATCATTGAACTAATTTTTCATCATGTTATCGTTCTTGTAGCATTTGGTACCCATTACGTGACGAACAACTTTTTAGGTGACTTTTCAACTTTATTTCAAAATTTTAAATCATTGTTTTTTTTTTTTTTTATTCTGCTGATCTGATTCTTTGATACGAACACAGTAAAAGTAATTGATGATTATGATATTTGTGGCAAGAATTCTATGTTTTGTAACAAGAATTAAAATATTAATGTAGACATATTTCTTCATCAACATAACTTGATAGTAGCATGTTTTCCGATCTCTTTTCCTAATTTCAGTTTTTGAAAAAATGAATAGTGTATAATCCTGCGTACATCATTGTTGATATTTATTCGTCAAGTTTCAGGAGTGGTTGTTTGTGGGCTTCTGATGGAACTCAATAGCATCTTCCTGCATTCGCGTTCCATGATGAATCTCTATCGAGTTAACAAATCTTCAACACCATTTCGTATCATTGCTCTATTGAATATTGTCACATTCATCATATTTCGCATAGCTGTTAGTACATATCTGTTGTATTGGCAAATTATTACGGCCTGGAAAATGGTATGGTACCTCGTAATGATCACATTTGTCGTTATCGTTTCACTTGCTGCCACTAATATCGTCCTTCTGTACAGGTAAGTTTTAAAAAGCAGTGATTCTAAATTTCACGAAAAACGACTAAATATGAATACTATATGTTCAACATTGCATCTTTTCAAATAGCATTAAAATTTGGTTTTTGAAGTCTGGAATATGCTTAAATTAAATTATTTCACTAATTTCTTTCAAATTTTCTGTCGAAACTTTTGTCACGCGATATATTATCATCCGCGCAAGAAATTTTTGTGTTCTTTTGAATACCGATCATCATATGAAACTTGCCAAAAAAAATTATGTTGCATAAAAGGAAATTCTCAAGAAACTTTGTTATTTACTTTTCCAAGTATCAAGAGATAACGAAAATTTGCAGGGTTCTCGCTGCTGATGGACTGTTAGGTAAGAAGCGACAGCGCCACATATCAGCAACTCAGGTTGTTGAACAAACTGTAGGGGCGAGTGATAGACTTCGTGATGATGATGAGATTGAAATTATTGCTTGAAAAAAAAAAAGATATTTGCAGTTATTGGTTTTTTAAATGAATTATACGAAGTACTGCTTTACATTTTGTTGATGAGTTAATTTATCTGTTTTAGTAATTTGCTAGAGTTTAATCTTGATAAGGATTTTTAGTTATAAAAGTTCCAGCGAGATAGTGCAATTTTTATGTTATTAATTATATTGGTGTAATCATTACATTTAAACTTATAAAGCTTCAACTCTACACTTATTTTGACTTTCGAAAATTTCGTATTTTTTAGCAAATATCCCCATTAAAGTGTAGTTATAACAAAGTGTAAATTCAAGTAGCATATTTCAACACTGTTGAATCTGTTGGCATAGTTTCTTGGCTTACCTTGGCTTAGCTAGATATATCTATAATTTGAAAATATGAAATTCAAAAAGTGAAATTTTAGAATAATTTAAATTACAAACTTTTATAGTAAAAACATTCTTAGTAAATTTACATTTATAATCATTCATTTCATTCTGTTATCCACTTTTTATTTTCTTCATATGCAATATGGCGAAGACTAATGAAGAAGAAAATTTATAGAATTTTTATCGTGAAATAAATAATGAAAAAAAAAATGTACCAGGAAATTTATGAGAAAAAAAGGAAAATTCTCATCTCATTTTATTTCATATTTTCAAAATAAACTAATATTGCTAATTTAATTACAAGAAAGTTAAACAACTCTAAACTTGTCATTTGGCTAAATTTTCTTGGCTAAATTGCCTAATGTAAGGAAATTGACGATTATTGATTAGTTTCTAATGTTATGTTTCTTGCGACATTTACTGCTTATCTATTATCAATATATTGGAAAGCTATTAACTGAGAGAAAACGGTCATTATCATTGATAGCTACTACTACTAATGTGATATGTTAATTGAAATTTTTTTTTGTTTACAAAATCATTCAAGCAATATATTATTACTGCATTGATCTCTTTGTTTTGTTTTTGTTCACAAAATTGTTAAGCAGTACTGCGTTTGTTATTTAATTGCATTTTCAATGTGCAAAATTATTCCAGTTATTCATTTATCAGTGCTTCCTTTATTTTTTTACTGTTTTTGTTATCGTTATTGGTTGGTTCTAAAAAAAAGAAAAAAAATTAAATTTGATCAATAATTCGATGTATTTTTAAAAATTTTAAATTCTTCTACTCCTTCTGTCTATCAATCTAGCTTTCATTTAATGACATTTGTTCATTCATTTTAACACATACAATTATTGTATTAATGGCTAGGAGCAAATGATTGTCATCTTCACATTTACTGTTTTTATTTTTACTAGAAAATTCGTTTTTTGTCATGAAACCTAAATCTATTACAAATTTGTTTTGTTTTTATCTTTCCCATTGATCATTCCAAAAATTCTATTTAATTTGAATCAGTTTTTCCAGTAAAAATAAAATTATAATAATAAGCACAACAGAGCTTATTACAGCAAGTAGAATTATTTTCGTAAACTTTTTTATCTCACATTTGAAAGTTTTAATTTAGAAGAATAAGATAAGTAATCGTTGCAAAAATATTTTACATATAAATTTTATTGACTATTGCAATAGATTCATTTAAAACACATGATAAAATTAAGTAAAATAATTATTTGAAATTTCCAATTAATTATTATTTCCAGTACATAAAATATTAGCGGAAATTTGAAATCAAATATAACTTAGTACTTCAAAAATTATTTACTCATTGCTTTTTTGGTAATTTTAATTTTTCGATTAGCAACATTCCCTTTATTTCATACTGTCTGTAATTATTTGCTTTTTTTGATTATCAGATTATTCAAAAAATGCGTAAAATTAATCTCAAATAATATTCCATGTTTTTTTTCAGAAGAAATTTGAAACTTGTTATCTATTCTAAAATAATTTTAAAAAAATGTTATCCATTGTAAAATATACCAAATACTATTCAAGGCATTGTTATCATTCAAATCTCTTTTTTGCGTTGAATTCTCTTGTTTTTTGTTTTTTTGCCAAAATAAACCAAAGATGTCCGTATTTTATTATTCGTTTGCATCGGTTATAACAATTGTACAATCATCTGATGCAATTTTTTGAAAGAAGCTTATAGTGCTAACTACGTGACCGTGAAACTACGTATGCATGTTAACAACAATTGCAAAATTGGCGATTGAAAGAATATAAGTTGCCTTATCTGAATTATTAGCGATTAGATATTTTCATTAGTTGCGACATAAAATATATTCATGATTAATCAGAAATTGGCCAGCCTACAAAATTCAAGATGCCTTTCACTTGCTTTTTTCTGAAATATCGTGGCGAAATCTTGAAAACCTGAACTTAAGAACCATAGTGGCGGAATTTTGAAAATTCAGAAACTGCACCTGCTTTTATATACAAAAAAAAAAAAAAAAAGTACAACAAAAGATAATCATATCTGCAATTGAAAGAATATAAGTTGCCTGGATTTAATGCTCAAATAAGGGAATACTGTATTTCCTACAAAATTTTGAAAGAAAAATATGAAGACTTCAGACATGATCAGCGCCTTTCTGATCAACAAGCTTATACCAATGGCCGCAACTACGGCAACGCTGCGGTTCTCCTTCATGTAGAACAAACAGCACTGGAAATGCAGTGTCCGGCTCACCTGTAATAAAACGTTGACTTATAAATTATCTTTAAAAAAGATTCTTTTCATTTGTAACATTGATTATCAAGAATAGATTTAAAGTTATTTTTGATTATGAAACTTGTTTCCGAAGCATATATTATTCGTTTATCAGCTAAAGTGCACTACACAGCAAAACTACTTCATTGACTGAAATTGGGATGGTAAATCTATTTTAATTTTAAGCATAAACTAACAGAAGCAAGCTACAACTCGATAATCGAAATCCGAAGGGATCAGATTCGGATTGGTCGGCGACGAATTTTCCACTTTATAGTAAATTTTTGACTCATAACGCTAAAATAAGTAGTTTGTTTCAACAGAGATTAAGTCACTGAAAACTTTGGCAAACTAAAAAGGTTTACAGAAATAGCAAATAGTTTATATTAACAAAATCTCTAATCCTATCCATCTTTCTGAAAAAAAATTCAAAAAAGATTCGGAACATAAAGTTAACAACTGAAAGCTTACATCATCACCAGCAAGCGTTGCAATAAGTTGTCGTCTTTTCATTGATTCTTCATGTCCTTCCAAAGGATCCGTATCTATAAACAATTTAAACTAAGTCAAACCTACTGAAATGATTTGTATGAGTGAAACAATTTTCTTAAAATCTCACGAATTCACCAATTCGCATATTAAATAAAAAGTACTGATAGTATTAATAACAAATTCGCATTTACTGACCAAACTCTTTCTATTTTTCCACGTAAAATCCTACTAATACGTCAACATTCGTAACTAATTCCGAAATTTGATACTGACTCATTTATATTCTCATCCGTATTAAATTTAGTTCAATTCAGTAATTAAAATACATTCTCAGCACACTGTATACTGCAATATAAACTAAGCATTTCAGACAACATTTCGCATCAAATTTCCCTAAAAAAGTTAAAAAATAAAGAATTCAAATAAATGGAAAAAAAATCATTTACATAGTATAATTAAAAAAATTTTATAGGAGGAACTTACAGTAGCCATAGTCTTCAGGTGAAGCAGATTTTGCGTAGCCACGTCTCACATACATCGTTATCGCATTTAATGCTCTCGTATTACGCGTCAAACCAGTGAAAAGTTTATGCGCGCAAAGTTGAGCCATCTTTTTTTTTTTTTTTTGATGCAATGAAATGAAGAAAAAAAAAACTGCAATATTGAAAATAGTGAAAGAAAAATATGAAAAAGTAAAGAAATCTCTAGCATGCTATAATGAAAATTTCGATAAAATCATTGGTAAATTATGATGAAAGTCAAATTTTTGGAGAAATTTTTTTTCATGGTAAATTTTTGGTTAATCTATTATAAATTATTAGTTGTTCCATTGCTCATCATTACTGATAAGTAATACGCTACATAAAAATAGGCATAAAGATTTTATTGAAATACAATGATTTAAATGCAATAAAAATTTGTACAAATAATTGATGAAAATTAAATTAATTAAACAAATTAATGAAGATAAGACTTATGAAATGGTAAACTTAAAATAAAGTGACCAAACTGTAAAATTCAGTAAGCTCACGTGATTTATAATTTATCATGAATTAATTAAGCTTAAAAAGCAGTCTAACAACCGTGATGTAACAGGACTAGCTACTTAACTTAAATACTTATTGTGTGGAATATTTCGAGACTAAAACTTAGCTTAGTAAAACAAAAAATACAATAAAATTGTATATTTCACACACTTCTCATCTAATTCTAAATTCTTTAATATTCTATTACATTACTTCACTCACTCCCCTCTACATGTTACACACTATTTCGTCTACATAACTAGCTAGCTTAGCAACAACAATGATTGATAAAATGCCGCTCGATGTTTAGATTTATGGTCGCGTGAGTATTTTGCGGCCCACTTTTTTTCACACATTCATCTTTGCTCTCTCTTAGGGTTAGTATGTTTTGGGTTTACGTGTTACGTTACATGTGCAACGGATGAAAGGAATTGACGTGTGGCGATGAGTAAAGATAAGCTTTTACGATAAGTGAAGGTAAGCTTTTAAGAAAGAATGTACTGGATATATATATATATATATATATATATGTATGTATGTAATTATTAACTAATAATGAGTTTGGAAAATTCTTAAGTAATAGAACAGTTTTCAGTATCACTAACAAAGTTGCGCTTGATTACACGTGGATTGTTTGTCGTAATTGGGAAATTTTGCTATATACAAGTATTGAAAATTAAAAACTTGGTAAAGTTTTCTAGGAGAAAATGCTTGACGAATTTTTGGACGAGCTAAGAAGCCCTATGGTATTTGTTTATGTATCGATGTTGCTAACATGGTGTATGGCTAGTAGCTTACATTTGGGTGATACTGTTGAGTTGGAATTCAAAGCGTATCGTTTGCAGCAATATGATATTGTTGGTACTCCTCATGGTAGTCGTTCTTGGCAAGGTGAAATAATGCTTGAGAATTATTATTTTTGAAGAGATGATATATCATTGACTTTTGAGTAATTAAGTTAAAATAATATCCGCTCGAAAATCTAAACTTGAAAGAGATGAGTCAATTATTACTTTCCATCATTTTTAGATTTTATATATGACAAAAAATAATTATTTTATTCAAATCGAGTTATAATTTAGGTATTATTTGATTCTTTGTTTTCATGTTTTTAAATTTTAACAATGATCAATTTTGCAGTAACATATGAAGCCGTATCACTGGATAGTAATGTTCTTAGGCGTTGCTTGGTTGTAAATTGGCGTGACTTATTAGGTCGCGATTTGCAAGCTTTATTTAGCCAAGCCTTTGGTGCTGTCCTCATTGTGTTACCAGCCAACTTTGACATGTTGACACCTTTAACAAAGACGGTGAATTTTTCTGGTAATTTCGTTGTGCACTAGAGAATCATTTCATTTATCCGAATTTAAATTCTAATTCTCTGTGATGCTAGTGGAGGAGTGAATGATGATAAGAGCGCCACTGATTATCTTGTTAAATAGTTATATTTTAATGCAATAGTATTCAATTCCCATCTTCATAAAAATATTTAGATTTTCCAATTTATAATTGCATTTTTTTAAAATAATAGTTAACATAGTTGTATGTTTCACTGTCGTTATATCCTAACTTGGCTTTAGCACCTCAAGCATTTTATTCACAGTAGGTCATTGTATTGCACCATTCTTCGACTCTGAATTAAAAAATTAATATTACTATTAATTGCAGAAGTTGGCTTCATTAGAAAAAAGTCTTCTATATTTAAATACTGATGTAGCAATATATGTGGTACAGCAGCAACAAGAATTGCAGGCTCTCGTCGCTGAAGTAACGGCATTCTCAAAAAGGTTTTTGTTATTATTTTCTTTAAAATATTTTTATTTAATTTTTTCATTTATTTAGCCAAATTATGCATGAATTTTGACAAAGTTTGAAAAAGCTTTTGGAAAATACTTCAATTTTTTTTTTAAACAGAGGCTTTTGGCACATACTACGTTTTTTTGATTGGTGAGAGGATATATTTTCTTTTACATTCAGTAAGGCATGGAGTTACTGTTTTATTTACTGAATGAGAATTTTGAGGTCTCCAACTGCAGCCCAGCAACTGCTGAATGCAATAAGTGCAAATATCTTCCAGTTTTCATCATCAGCATCAGTCTCCAATAATATTGTGGTACCAAAATCAGCTAATGTCATAGTAAATTTTTCAATTACATTTTTTTTTTACCTAGATATATTTGTTAGACTTTCAAATACTTGAATAATCATGATCAAAGATCAGTCGTCATGATCACTAAGATCATGGTCGAATTTGTGACCCAGAAAGTTCCAGTGTTTAATCTACCATGATCTATGTATTTAAAAAGTTATAGCTCTTGTCAGTGATTATTTATAGTTTAGTTTCCTTCATTACACTATTTGTATCATTCTCGAGCTTTATCGTCATTATTATAATTTTCGTCCAGTTTTCGGAATCACAATAACGTTGTTCTGATTTTATGCGTTATATGGAATTTATCTCTTTTTTTTTTCAACTTTACAACTACTCCATGTTTAACAAAATTTAGATTTTCTTCCATATAAAAAATATTATTTCATCTTGGTAGAATTGAAAAGCAAGGAAGATAATTCAATGTTGCAGATGTGGACTTATGATCATCCTTCTATCGAATTAAGTAAAATAGAAATAAAACTATATTTTCAAGGGGCACCTTTGGTCAACAGATCGAAATTCGCCATTAATTTTTGTGGTAGCACACTATGATAGCCATTCAGCAGTGCCAGGATTGGCAGTTGGTGCAGATGCCAACGGAAGCGGCATAGCGGCACTGCTCGAATTGCTAGCTATTTTCTCCCGCTTTTATAGTTCTGTAAGTTTATGTTTTGCTAATATATATCATTTGTTAAGCGTTGGTTACCAACACTGTAGACTTGTGACCATCTTTCTGTCGCCCTTTTGTCAGTAATCTATCGTTTTCGATCAACCCGTAGAACTGAAATCGTGTTAGATTTTGGTAACACGATTCTGTTCTCGGGTAGATTGCTTGCGTTCATTTTTTTAGTTCACATGTAACTCTTTTTTGTTATTTGTTGGCATATATTTGAGTTTTAGTAACACGATTTCAACGCTTTGCAAAAAGGGACCTTTTCTTCTTTTTTATGGTTTCTTTTTCTGCTTCATTTGTTATTGCAAAGTATTGAATGTTTTCTCTTACTTTTTCATGTAAGAATTCATTTAAAGATTGAATCCCTTTTTACTTCTCATTTTCAGAACCGCAGTTTTTTTTTATCTCTCTTCCAGAATACAATGAAACCTAAATATAATATGATATTTTTGCTAACTGCTGGTGGAAAGTTCAATTATCAAGGTAGTCGCCAGTGGCTGGAAGAACATATTAATAAGCAGACTGGTAATTATTTGACAAATTAGGACTGTGCTTTTTCGGAATAAATCATGCGGCAGAGATTTATTACGGATGGAGAGCTAGATTTGCGGAGTTTTGGAAATTGAAATATGTTCGGTCTTTTGAAATTCGATCTTTTTATTTTAAAGCTATTTGCAGAAGCGAATGTTGAACTTGTCGTATGTCTTGATTCTTTGGGCAAAGATGCCAGTCTTATAGCGCATGTTTCAAAGATGCCTGCTGAAACATCTCCTGTTGGACAATTTTTTTCGCTGCTGAAAAATGCTGCACCTCCTAATCGAACTATAGAAATTGTGTCGAAGAAGATCAATCTGAATGCTGATATGCTTGCATGGGAACATGAAAAGTACAATTTTCCACGTTCTCTCTACAAATACTAGAAATTCAGAAAATTTTCGAAGTGGATGAAAAATTCTCGTGTAAAGAAGCATTGATTAGTTTTATTTTTTGAAAAAAAACTAAATGCTGTTGATTTCATTCATAGAATTTCAAATGCTGAGTTTTCAACTATTTATTTAAAGAATGCTTCTTAAGTGTTTATTGAATTACTCTCTTTTTTTATTAAAAGAACCTCCCAGTAAGTGATTCAGAAGCTTTTATATACACACTTTTATGTACATGTTAGACTTGAAGAAACAACATATATAATTTTTGAAAATTCCTTTTTTTACCAGAAATTAGTCAAACTTCTGTTTCGGAGAATTTAATTTTTCTGCAGATCATACTGTATAGTTTCCAGATTTTCAATTCAGCGTTTACCAGCTCTTACGCTTTCACATTTCAAATCGCATGCTGATTCTGGTCGAACTTCGTTTCTGGATACACTATCACAGATCGAGATGGAAGTTTTGGAAGTATGGAATTTTTAGACTCATCGATTTTTTCAGTTTGTTTGAATTATATTATTTTCCTAAAAATCATGAAATCGAAATAATCGTTCGGGAATTAATATCTGTTCATTACGGTAATTATGTAATAATGCTGGTTTGTGCGGGAAGAATGTATATAGATGTATAGATCTAATGGGAAACACGAATTTTTGTTCAACAAAGGAAACACGAACTTATGTCATCGGTGGTTCAAATCGTTCTTTTTATATCTCTCATATGGCAATATCTTTCAGTTTATTTTTTTTTTTTTTGCATATTAAATCATTTAAATCGACAAATCTTTTTCAGGCAAACGTACGAACTATCGGTGAAGCTCTTTTGCTTTATGTGTTAAATTTGCCAAATACAAAATGTGTGCATGGAGAAAATTTTTCAACTTGTTCGGCTTTGGCATCGGAAGCTGTTAACAGAAAACGATTATCAAACTGGCTGCAGCAATTTGGAAGCAAACCTCGTTCCTTAGCTGCTAATAACGATTGGCTTATAGCTAATCTCAGGGATACTGTAATCAGGTATGTTATATCATCAGTCAAAAAATCTATATATGCGATGAATTAATGATACAAGGGCTTGTTCTTATACTCGGTATTACGGCCAAAAATATACCATATTGTCTTCACCGTTCTGTCTTCGGATTATAATTAAATTTTCTGGATTTGATTAGAATTATTCGGTTATATCATTCTAAAATATATTGACTTCATTCTATATATGGTACAGATGATTTTAATCTAGGCAGTCACATCAATTTCAGGTACACTTCCGGACAAACTGCCGTGGAGCCAGTTTCCATAGCAGAATTATCGCTTTATGGTGTACTCGAAGATCGCTTAACAGCACATCGAACAAAGCCGGCCATCTTTGAACTTTTGTTAGCTGCTGTTATAGCGATTTATTTATCAGCATTATATTTTGTTGCGCCAGTATTGCAAACGTCGGTTGAAGCATTGCTTGTTAAATTGAAAAAATTATGATTTATTGATCTTTTTTGCTCAGCTTTGGATTGTCCCAATAATAACAGTCAAATATGTCTTTATCTGTTGATTTGGAAGTATGCGAATAATCATTACGTCTTTAGTGCCGGTGCTCTTTTTTGGTTATGGTATTATAGAATAATTACAAACTAATGCTTACCGGTTACTTTCTGTTATTTTATTAGCTATTTTAGATTATTGATAAATTACCATCAAAAATAAAAGCTTTTCTTTATTGTCATATGTTACCAAAAAGTATTAAATTTCTGAAAAATGAGTATCTATCCAAACAATATCGTAGAATATCATATGGTAGTGTTCCTCTGCCAATAAGGTTATTAACTATGCGTTAAATTTTTAAATTCTTTTTTGAAACTCTGGCATGTTATAAATGAATCATCACTATAGAAGTTGCTCATCCTCTACAAATCAGTTGATGACTGAATGATAGTTGAATTATTATTTGAAAACTGCTCCGCCTATCTGTTGAATAATATAAATTATTGATCGATTTGCAAAGCTATAACAAAATTAAGCTGAATACGAAAAATAATTAGGTATCAATGTTTGATAAATTTTTCCCATAAATTGAATGAAGTTATGATTCATTAAAAAGAACGTTACAAAGCTAATTAATATTTTATCTCATACAACATATTTCAATGTTATACGTTGTATGATTTTGGATTACTTAATATTTTATTCTTGTTTTTAGCATTACAATAATAACATTGTGATCTGTATATAAATTGTCATGCTAAAAGAGTAAAATTCGCATAATAAAGTCAACTGAAAGGAAGAAATGGAGATTTTAAAAAAATCTGCCTAAAGTCAAACAAGAGAACACAGTAACTGTTATCATTATTTCGCATCTAATTGATTCTGACAGTAACACAAATGTTGAACGTCCTGATCAGGTACACAGTAGCCTTGATTACCGTACTCATCCACCCGAGTTATCTAAAAAAAACTGCAAATTATTTAGAAGACTAAAAAACTTTTTTACTACTATCATACTGCATCATTCCCACTTGCAAGTAGCTTTTATAAATTAATAAAATATAATATCTTCAAATATTATTAAATGAAAAATGGAATATAATGGATTAATAAAATAATAAATACAATAATTAAATATAAAAAACACTAGTAGAATAAAAGGCCAAAGCATAGTAATGACGCAAAAAGTGTCACCTTTGTGATTATCGTAAATTTATCTTCTTCAATTAACAGTTGCGCTTCATATTTCCCATTACTCGGGTAAGCCCTTGCAACTATTTTTAACACAGGTCGCATTTCAAGGCGTTCTGCCGAAACCACCTGAAAATATTCAGTTGAGATGAAAAGAAGCACAAAGAAGCGAAAACTTTCTTTCATTTCAAAATGATTAATCAAAAGTTTTCTTCATATATTTCGTCTATATTACTATGCCATCGTTTTTATTTTTACTTTTTTCAGATATTTCAGAGATACATAAGCTTTCCTTTAAGTAATAATTTCGTTTACTTAATATTTGTTTAAATTTAAACTATTACTGCAACGAAATCGAGCCAATCGCAGATCAAGGATAAATTTCTCTCTTTCAAAAAATTATCAATACGATAAATTATTGTATATCCAGCTCTTATCGCTTCATCACTATGAACATCAATCTTATGCCATTTTTGCTCACAAATACAGTATTCTTCTGGAATTTCCATTTCCCCACACGTTCTGTAAATTATATGGTAAATAACTCATATCTTCAAATTATCGCAGTGAAATTAGATAACTTGAAAAAATCAATTTCGCAATTAAGATATTTTAATTTTCCCAAAATGAAAGAAGTTATAATTATAAAATTAATTGCCACTTCTCAAATAATTGTACATCATTCTATTCTTTTTTGTTTTTTCAAAAAAAAAATCAATGTAAAATTTCTTGC